>DWBA01000609.1:0-12712 GCA_018236825.1 Apodemia zela | reverse complement strand
TTCAAGACAGTATCAGTATCATAAATCATTAACCTTTTGCTGAATGTTCGTTGAAACAGATTGCAAGATAAATAAGGGAAAAAAAAAATGTTCCCAATGAAATATAAAAGGAAAATCTACAATCATGATTTTTGAAATGAATACTTCCTTAGACGCAGTGAGCACTTCATTTAATGAGACTGAGTCGTCACGTTACGTTCGGCTATATAACATTCGTTCGAGTCGATCAAGGAAGCATGAAAGACATAGTCAACCCGACATTGCTTTATTCGCTCGGCGACTGTTACATTATTAATGATTATTAAAAAAATCAGCTCAATTAAACACGTTCCTGTTTTGTAACATTCATTATTATTATTATAAAGATTGATCAGATTGTGATACAATTTATTGCGAGTACTTGAGCAGATTATGGGCACATTACAATGAAGTTGAAGTAGATGGCCGTGTATAGTACCGACAAATATATTTAAAATAGCCAGCAACGCGCCAGATACCAGCTAGTGGTTAAGACTATTTTACCATGCGTTGTGTGCAGGTATAGTTATTTTTGCGATGGCTTTTTTGAACGTCGCTTTTACTTCGTCCCTCTTAGCAAGGAGGGTTGTATGTTGTAGATATTATATGGGTTAATAATTGTAGAAATTAAACTCATAGTCTAATGCATGCATTTGACATAAACGTATAGCGGATGTTCATTCATTTATTGAGTTTAAAAATTTAGCTTGACAACCCAACAATGAGACGTCGCAAAGACCATAGATAATGGCATATAACTCCGGTATTTTATTGGTCATATAAATGAAAAGCCCCAATAATTTTTGCGCCTCTAGATTAAGTAGTAAGTCTTTGTAATGCGATATACAAAATATTGTATTAATAATATTTGCTATTGCTTCTGTAGTACATAAAATTTAAATGTGGAATATTATCCTACGAATATAGATATAAAATATGTACTAAATGTGTGGAGAAATAAAAAGAATGTGGTAAGTTTTTTTCAACTTGATACTTTATATTCTCCATTGAGTTTCTGGTTTATCGCTGTGATATGCGTACAAACTTCCTTCTGATCAAATCCTACCTCATTGAAAAACAACGCATTGACATGTTAACAATTTTTATGGTTATGGTTTACAAGCATCAATAACTATATACAGCTCAATGGAGAGCACATCAAGATTTGGTGTAAAGGGATATAAGTAGTAAGTACTATGGAGACTAATTGAGATCTATTCGATGCATAGAGCTCTACGGAAGCACATGAGCGTACAATGAAAGAGTTATAAGCATGTAGAAAGCCGAAGTGAGAGCTATTTATAGACATATACACAATTAATTTACTTACTAAACATGCTTATGCAAGTAAACTTTAACATAAATTATAGTAACCTTTAATTATTTATCTGACACCAGCAATTAGTTTCTTACGTTTACACATAGGCCTCCTTTAGTGCTTACCACGATTTCCTATCCTGGGTCATTCTGCTCCAAGTTACACTGGCTGGATACCGGATACCATCTTCCCAACTTGACGCTGTCTCCTTTTCTTCTTTTTATTTGTCTTTGATTACTTTATAAAATACCAAAAAAATTCTATATTTCAATGAAATAACTACAATATTTGTTTGAATCGTACAACCTAGCCATGCGTTATATAGGCCTTTTTGGTCTATAAATATTGTGAAAATGGATCCAGTGCTACACTTGGAAAATGTGTATTTTGAATTCTTATAAATTTATATAAATCTGTAGATTAGATATTTGGTTTTGAACATAATTTATGGCACTGTTATTTAATGTTATAATTATTTATTTTTGGGATAATTTTTAGAATATTTTAAATGAGTAAGTTAATTTATTGTAGTTTTATTTTAACATGTAAAACTATAATTAAGAATATAGTTTTAGTAATACTGGTTACTGGTAAAATTAAAATTTTGTAATTAAATAAGTAGCTAAATATTTTAAATTAAAAAAAAAACTAGTAAATTACTAACTGTTACCCGCGACTACATTCGCATGACTAAAACATTACTTCCTTTTGATTAGTCGGCTAAAAAAGTATCCTGTTACTACGAAATAATGAAATGAAATTATATAAAAGAAAATTATTGTTTTATATATTTAGTTTTTGAGTTTATCCATTACAAACAGTCAAGTCTTTCATCTCTAAAATATTAGTGTAGATTTTCTTCATAAAATTTTAGCAATATTGTAGTAATTAGTATCTATGTAATGTATGTATTTTCTCATAACTCATAATAAAGGGTTAATGAGAGAATTAGGTTGCCGAATGAAGCAAGATTTTAATTTTAGTATCACTTATCCTGAGCAAAGTAAATAGTTGTACACAGGTACATACATATTATGTATATAAATACGATCATCGCTATTTATACATGGAATCAAACGAGAATTTCGCCACATTGAATCAGCGTCTCGTAACTCATATTACAAAACGTTGGTTGAAGGCCAGGCAAAGCTCAACTTGAGACCCTTAAATAAGACAATTTTAATAAAATTATATTAACATTTGTTCTGGTTTCACTATATTTATAATTGTATAAAGGCTAATTATTTTTGTGTTATAGCACTCACCCCGTACTTAGGGAACTTGAATTTTTTTTTAGAAACAACAAAGAAAAATATCAACACGCGGGATTTGAACCTGCGACACTCTACCACTGTCTGTCGACAGGCTCGAAGTGGCGAAATTCTTCTTTGCTATGTGATCGATTACGTCGATTGTACTGAACACTAGATATACGTACGTATAACCAGTTAAATGAGTTCATCATTACAGATGAAATTCACATTTATAATTTTGATCAGTACTTTCGTTTGGATGTATGGATGGATGATGTTTGTTGCTCAATCACGCCAAAACCACTGGACGGATTTGTATGAAATTTGGCACACAGGTAGATGATAACCTGGAATAGCACATAAGGTACTTTTTATCCTGAAAAAATGAATCATTCCCGCGGGATTCACCAAAAATTTTTATAATGCAGCGGGCTGCACGCTGCAGCTAGTTATGTAATAATTTTTAAATATTTGCCAACTATATCATGGTAAAATATGATGGTAGGTACTTATGATTAATTTTAATATCATGTAACACCCATATTCTTGCAAACAAATATTTTTCATTTATTTTCATAAGAAATATTTTCGTGCCATTTCTCTTACGATAGGGCTCAAACTGCCATTGCCATAGGAAAAGTGAATTGTATATAGACACTCAGATTTACCACGATTTACCAATTTGTCGCCTGGCGATATGGGTGGCGATCGCAATAATTATCGCGATTTTAACGATTATCGCTTCGTATTTACGATAACTGGAACTGACATCTTTACGTGCATTTGCCTAAATATGCATATGCCTATAAACACATACATAGTGAACACCACTAATAAATTCCAAGGTGCTTTCATAATTTTCTGAATAGGTCAAACTCAATTTGCACGAAATGGTAATCGAATACAGAACCTCCTGATCTAAGCTGAATGTTCTAACCATTAAACTAACTAAAAAAAATCTATGGCTAATTTTCATTCTGATATCAACTATATCTCGTCGAATGGCAACACTAAATACGCGTAGAGATTTGCCAACTGTCCGGATTGACAAATCCTAGAGTCCTCGGTAATCGACGGTACCTTTTACCGGTAGCGTGCCTTCCTGATTGCTGGTCGACATTCACTCCCTACATACTCAACCATTTATGACCGTTAATTAACATAAGATCAAACATTTCCGGTGCTGCACTGGTTTAAATCAGACAAGTCAACGTTACTGTTAGAATGAGAATTAGATAGTAGGTTCGACGACCTGCCCAGGTACCTGTTTAACCGGAGTTGTTCAATCGACCATAAAATATAGAAGAGATCATTTCGTAAGGTTTAATGTATTATAAATTATGTAGATAAGTTATAAGAGGTCGCGTTCTTAGCTTGACGCTCAATACCAATTATAAGAATATTGTCGGAGTTAATTAGCTGTAAGAATGATTGATGGGCATTTTCCACATTTCACACATATTTCATCATTAAGGGAAGGTATAAATGCAAAATAGATACTTAATAATACAAAATAAATACTAAAATAATTCCCCGTGTTGGTTCGGGCTCCTTTAAAGCCAGTTCTGCCAGGCATGTCGTAAAAGGCGACATATTGGCTACGTGAGCCACTAATATCGTGACTACTGGGTGATAGAGTTTTGCATTGTCTCGCCCGGGTCTGGTACCACCGCCTTACCCTTTCCTGCCGCAACAGCGTCAGTGCTTGTCACTGTCGTGTTCCGGTTTGGAGGGTGAGGTAGCCGGTAAACTTGTGTATGTGGCATTAAGACCTCGCCACAAGATAGCAACGCATCATTAACATCTTTGGTATCTATAGGCGATGGTTGACTCTTTCCATCAGGAGACCCGTCTGCTTGTTTGCTATCTTATGATATATAAAAAAGGTAGGTTCCGACTAGTTTCGGACCTATATGAGGTCCTTCATCAGAGTGAGTCGGACGGTTTCGTGGTCGCGTCTCGTCTCGAATTGCGGGCCAGCGCTCACCGTGCGCTGTTTGACGGGTCCGGTCCGGGTTTTTAATAATAATTAGTTAATAATGTCTCACGAAAGTTTTAGTATTTTTATACATTTTTTTAATATTAATGAACACTGGAATGCATTTATAATTATTGTAATTTTTTATAGAGGGGGCAAACGAGCAGGAGGTGCACCTGATGGTAAGTGATCCAGTTCCCTTACGGCAAGCTTACGGGGTCAACCGAATGTTAATAAACGCTCCAGTCAACCACGAATCATCGGTTTGTCAGTTAGCAAAATGGATGGTGATTCCTATTGCCTCTTTTTCTAGTGGTACGGGATTTTTTATGTCATAAGATAGCAAACAAGCTAATGGGTCTCCTGATGGAAAGAGTCAACCATCGCCTATAGATACCAAAGATATTAATGGTGCGTTGCTATCTTGCGGCGAGGTCTTAATGCCACATGCATAAGTTTAGCGCCTACCTCACCCTCCAAACCGGAACACAACAGTGACAAGCACTATTGTGGCAGGAATACTCCGAGGCATACTCTGAGCTGCTACTGAGATTTCAATTCTTGTCGATACTCCCGAAGATAACTCAGAATACTTTCTCATTACGGACCGGTGATCGAACTCATGATCTCATGTTGTAAGCCAAATAGGTTAATCTATACACATGGAAATTTCTAACAAATTAATTACAAACTAATAATAAACTCAAACGTAAATTTCACCATATTCCGAAGGTAAGCACTATTATAGATAATATCGGTAGAGGAAGTTATCACCCGCTTTCATAAAACCGACGTTTAAATAGTTGTAAAATGGCTACTGTATACAGCGTTTCCTCTTGAGTAGGTTGGTACTATGTAATAGATACAGAAAGCATGAATCTTTGTCCATAACTTACTCTTATATTGTTATCTTAGTTTTGGCTCTTTATGTTCTACTGATTTATAAAAAGAAAATAAAAACGGATAAGTGCGCGTCGGACAACGTGCAGCATAGGGTTTCGTAGTTATCCGCTTCTATTACGTAGGCGTTAAGGGGGAGTGGAAGAGGTTGAGTCAAATCTCACGTTTTGACTCGGCAAACATCAGGTAATTTTTTTCTCAACAAACAATATTAAATTTACAGAAAATTGTGTGAACTTAATAAAAACACGTTTTTCTACTAAAATAAGGCTAAATCCAGTTTTACTAGGAAGTATTTTATTTAGAATTACGTATTGTACTATTAGATTATTATTATATGTATAGATTTTTACACTGTGAGTCCTGGCCTACCTTATATTTGAAGATTTAATAGTCTCAAATAAAATTTTGTAAATAACCTTTATTTACTGAAAATGCACTTTTTGAAAAGTCTCTTACGGTTGTAGGGGGAATATTTTAAACAAATCTTACATCTCACAAAGAGAGATTGAATTACTTAAAAGTTTACGGATCGAGCGAGAATACGAATAAAGAGCCAATGTGTCTGGCTAAGTTAGAATTAGTAATTTACAGTAGGTACCTACTCCAATTTATTTGTTGGTTTGAATGAAACAAGTATCTTAAATTAGGCGTGCACCAGTTCTAACATGTAATTGACGTTTTGACACAATGACAAAAAATAAATCGACTTAGTTTAACAATCAAATATACAACTTTCAAAAGAGAAACCTGCTTCTATTTGGAATTCATAATCTTTTATCGATTACGCAATTAAAAGCTACTGGGTAAAGATTTATTTTTCTTTTGTTCCAATATCAATTTCAATATTACTGCCAATTATTGTTGTAACATGTCAGACGTATTATTTAAGGGGCTGTGGTTTGTTTTAACTTTTGTTAATTTATTAGTACGTACACTTGTCTTGATATGTTAATAAGTTTAGTTTTCAACCTGCTAATACTCGCGACTTTACTGAGTTTTACACGTTAATTTTTTTCATAATATCATTTCACACATCACATTTCAAATATTTCTCAGGGAATTTTCGAAGGACATAAATTTTCCTTAGAAAATTTCCTGTATTAATCTGGTAGTTGTACTCGCAATGAAGTAAGGACTATAAACGTGACCGCTTCAGTTTAGATGAAAATTGCACTGATATAAGTAGGTAAACACTCCATATAATTACACAGTATAAAAGCATATAAAAATACCTTAAAATTGTTTGGATTTAGTTAACAAAATCAAAAATATTGAAATATCAGATATTTACATTTTGATCTTCTTTGATGTTCAAAATTTACATCCACTGAGATAAATTAACTATTTTTAGTATACTAAAAAACTTTTAAACAATTTAACAATGATCAAATGTTGAAAACGTATTTCTAACCATTAATGTCATTAATCATTTTTGATTATCAATTATTTTATTATTTACAGAATTAGTTTTACCAAAGTAATTTATTATTTATTATTCGATAATTTAATATAACCAAACATATAACTCGTTTTTGGTTTCTCTCTACTTTTGAGGGGAAAAAATAATTACTGGTAACATTTCTAATATCACTGTCATTATTTTTGTATTTTTATATTATATATATATATTAGAGGGGTTGACCTCTTAATTTATTTATGCTTACGATCACGAAAATTAAATGTATTTTAACAATTTAATTTCAAGCTCGGATGAGGCAGTAGAATGTTAAACCAGTTGGCTATTTAATAAGTATCAAATATACTCCAATAGTGTCTGAATCGCGAAACGGTACAAATGTATTAATTTAAAGTCATCGATAAAAATACCTTTGTGGTTATTTAAAAACAAGGCATATTAGATAATATAAAATAATCTAAAAACATGTATTTAAGATCTTATGGCAACAACGACGACAAAAACGACATTCAATTACATTTTTATTACCTTATGATATCCACGTGCATCTATGTATATTTGATACACTTAATACGTTTTAAATAAAAATAAATATAATTTAAATCAATTCCCGGTAAATTTTACAGTGAAAAAGTTAATTTACATAAGTTTAAGCTAATAAAACTTGCTACTATACAGTAGTAATCTTTATTAGCTTAAAGTTTATTTATGCGAACCAGTTTTTTAATAAAATATCGATACTTATAAAGGTTCTCGAGATAAACTTATGGACATATTTAGTTACAACGATACAGAATGTTGTAGTCCAAGAGCTTTTACCTAATTTTTATAATAAATATTCAAAATACGTCTTGCTATCCTAAGAAGTTGACAGGAGTGTTATTACAAGTACATAAATGATTATGTAATCGACTCTGTGGTCTAGTGGTCCGGTGTCGGGTGGTCAACTCCACACGAGGTCCCGGGTTGGGCAATTAAAAAACGTGTTTTTCAGTTTCCTGATAAAATCAACGTTACCCGTGATTAGAAAAGTGCCCGGTTGGCGATAGGCTTGCAATCACTGTGAGACCGAGTATCTTCGGCTTATCGTGGGTACACTGGTTGATACGGGCGTGAAAATACTTTTATAAATAATTAGTTGTTGTGATGAACTTCAAGTGCGTGATTCAAAAATATTGTTTTTTACTTAGTCGAGTTAATAAGTAACTTATCTTACTGTTGAATAGTGTAGCTTAAGTTTAATAATTTTTGAGTTTTTCGTTCCAAATAAACAAGCAAAAATACACATATATCTCTATAAAGTATTAATGTAATAATAGCAATCTCACTATAATTTTTTTGGACATTATTGTAGTTCAATATCATAAAGTTTCTTGGATCTTTGCTCCTTAGGAAAATATTATTTGCAGCTAAGTTATATCATGATATGTTAACACCCTTGTGTTATCAATTCATAGATTTTAATTACAAATGCGACATTGGGATTACCATCGTACCACCACCACCACCACCGCCTTTACTATTCCTGCCGCCGCTTGTCACTGTCGTGTTCCGGTTTGGAGGGTGAGGTAGCCGGTTAACTTCTGCATGTGGCATTAAGACCTCGCCACAAGATAGCAACGCACCCTTACCATCTTTGGTGTCTATAGGCGATGGTTGACTCATTCCATCAGGAGACCCGTCTGCCTGTTTGCTATCTTATGATATAAAAAAAAAATCACCAATTTTGTTAGTCGACTAAAGGTCTAATGAAATTGAGGTCATTCTGTCTATTGCGCAAAGGTATTGGTATGACTTTGTTTATTTTTTATTACTTACTAATTAACTTGTGGAAAAATCCATTTTTATTTGTTGTTAATATTAAAAGTATAATATAATATTAAAATATAAAAGGTAGATGAAGTAGAACCTGACTAACCTGAGTACGTTAAAGTTTAGTTGTTTAGTTACCGATTGAAAACTATCTTTGCTGTTCCAAATATTGAATAAAATACCTACCGTATATTCTAAACTGGCTCTTGGAATATTATAGATCTAAATGAATTGCCTTCAATTGCGCAGTAGCGTATTATAGTCGAGTAGGCACCGAAGCTATTTGAACAGGGCGTGGTCGCCAAAGACCTTAGAGAACGGATGTAGCAGCCTCGTTCGCTACTGCCACAATTCCAGATCAACGTTTGATGATAACCGCATCTGATATAAAAATATAAGTTGAGTGAAAAGGTCAGACGGTTACCGCTGCGTCGAAATTAAAGTCGAAAATAATAATCATTACCGCCACAATGAGTCCAACAGGTAGAGTTTTGACAGCTGAAATGTTGATTCGAGTCTTGCCAATCCTTAAGTCCCCTTCAACTTTTCTTTTGAACTAATTACAATGCGAGCTTGTACTTGACGCGGCAAGGTTGGGATGACATTGTAGTTTTGTAGTTTAATTGAACGAATGAGAAAACGAACGATGTTATCCGAGTGTGCTTGAATAATCCGCAATTTGTATTTATGTATAAATGCTTGTGTGACAATTACTCGAGTATCGTAGATCGGTATATTGTGAAATTTAATAAGCAAATTAATAAGATAAAGCGAATTAATGAATTCAAATATGAGTCAAATCGTTCAAGTGGTGACCGAGATATAGGGGGTGGGACAAGGGGACCAAAAATTTTGCGGGGGAGCATATTACGATGACATTAAAACTATGTTATCGCAATAAGCTCGCCCAGAGTTATGAACGTCTATTCATAGTTCTGGGCGAGCTACTAATAGTAAGGATTATAATTTATATAATCCTTAAAGTTAAATACTAAACTTAATCTTTAAGTAATGGTATAGACAGAGGAAACTGTTAAAGCAAGAAGTTTGGGGCGAACCACTTCATAAATTTCAAGAAGCGATGTTAAAATAAAAGATAATCGAGTAGTGTCAAACAGACATTAACACATACATACATATAGCCGGATTGTTCCAGAAGATTTGGAAATCGCTCGCTCATTTCATTCACTCATTCAGCTATTAAACATGGAAGCTTAAAATAAAAAATAATAACTTGTCAAATGTTCCCTTGTAGAGTAAACCGAACCTCAAAGACGTTCAGGTCGACCATGATTCTAATTGGTTTACTGGCCAAATATACAGTACTACTGCATTTGCCATATTTTGGCGACTGTCACTTGTTAATTACTATAACGGGGACAGAAAGTACTTACATACTGGTATATGGGGCGGTAACACTTCATCACTGGAACCCATCTAAACTAATATTATAAAGAGGAAATATTTGTGTTTTAGTATGTATGTTTGTATTGTTTTCACACAAAAACTACTGGATCGATTTCAAAAATTCTTCGAAAAAAATAGTCTATGGTCAAATTTCGGCCACAAGCAATCGCTAGTATATTACTTTTTAGTATATTAATACGTGAAGCAAATACTTTGTACGTTTTTATAAACAATTACGCAAAAGGTGAAGTATGAAATTAGTTACAGTTAAAGTTTAAATTGCGGAGGACTGCAGAAACCTAATGTTTTTAAATAATATGCATTAAAAAAACCTTAAATTAATAAAAATCAACATTACACGCACTCAATTCAGTTGACACACACATGTATACTATTTTCTTTACGGCTAAAGTCTGTTGTCAAACACAGGGCGATCGCTTGTCTATATAAAACACACAGGCAAATAAATTTAATTTAATTTAAAACACACAAATTGTTTCTACCGATGGGTCCCAAATCGATTTTATTTGAAAAGCAATAATGCAAAGATATTTTAAGATCACCACAGACGGTTTTACGGTTTACTCGATTAAACAAAAGGAAGTAAAGCCGCGAACAAAGCCGCGGGCAACAGCTGGAACAATATATGTATATCGAACTATTAGTTTATTTGTTTTATTTATTTAAATTAGCTGACAAGTTATACAATGTTAAAATTCAAACCAGTACTTAAATACTGATAAATCAGTTGTCTGTTGTGATCGGGTTCTCTGTTATCATTGATAATGCGCATTTTAATTCACCATGAGTCAAGAGGCGGACTTATAATTTTAACAAGTATCCGTTTGGTCCAGCCGGAAAGCTACTAATACAGATCCGTAATGTTTAGAAGTTGGTCTGATTTCATAATTTATGCGGCACATACCGCGAACTTATCACGGATACTTGTCTAATTTATTATAATATTAATAAATAGCGATCCGCTACGCCCGTTGGGTGATTAAAGGTTTTTTGCTACGAGAACTATAATCACATTTTTCCGGAATACAAAGTAGACTATTTGTTAGTTTTGGACATGAAATATATATATACCAACTTCATCAATTCGTCAAGTCGCATCTTCTAGTGGTTCGGCTAGAGTTGACCACTAGAGGTCCCGGGTTCGATTCCCTGACGGGAAATTAAATAAATGTGTATTTTCAATTTTCTGATAAAAACAACGTTGCCCGGGATTGGAAAAGTTCCCAGTTGGCAATAGGCTTTACCACCTATCACATTGTGGGACTAAGTATTTTCGGGTATTTGGGAGTGCACTGGCCTCTGACTTCTGCTTACCTCTTCGAAAAAAAAGTATTTTCACACCCGTATACCCGGTGTGAAAATACATTTTTTTTAGTCAAGTCATTTTAGCGTGGATACATCATTTTCCTCGCCCTCTCTACGCACAATTCATAATATCGGTGAGAGAGATACTATACTCCAACTAATATTACATACACGTCTTTGTCATCTCTGGGTAGTAGAGGTCTTTATGATTCACTTAGATAAAATATCATCAACAAGTCTATTCCTGGCGCAATCACATCATTGCTTGACCATATTGTGTTCAAATTTAAAGCACAGGAAAGTTAATCAAATTATGCTTGTTGCTTTTCTTTATGACTTATGAATTGGGAGCAGGTAAGAAACTAGAGACACAACTGTGGAGGTTGGTGACGTCACGCGAATGTAGATCAGGGAAGGTCTTCCCAGCCATGTTTAGCATACTACTTGTGACCAATGTTTACTGAAAAACATTGTTACTTATATACATCTCACATCGACATCATAACATCACAATATGACCTCACACGGGTTTTCCGGTTGCTTTGACAATGGAATTTTTAAAAGGAGGGTGAACAAAATTCTCACAAGCCGGTATCGCATTGGCAACTAACTTTTTGTGTTGCAAATGTCCATGGGCAGTGGTAGCTGCTTTCCATCAAGAAGCCCACTTGCTCGTATGCCTGCAGATACTATAAAAAAAGATAAATAGTTGTTATAACACGATTTTGGATTTGCGTATAGGTAGAAGATAGACGTATAGAAAAGGGTGTCCAAACCGGGTGCGATTTTGCAGAACTACCAACTAGTTGTTACGAAGGTAGGTATATTAGACAAATAGTTCCCTATTCACAAATTGCCTACCAGAAAGGTATATTAATTTCAAAAGTGGTTCGAAACCAAACAGGGAATAATATTTAGTAGTATTATATCTGTTGAAGTCGTTAACAGCTTATAATTCACTTTATATTATTTCTCTTAACCGCAAAACAACAAGAAACAATCACGGATATCTTAATTAGCGCTTTCCTATAATTGTGTTCTTAATCATTAATTCTTCAGCACGTGTTTTTATAATTCATATCTTGATCAAGATAGTAAGCCTTGTATTTTTTATTGACTACTGATTTGTGGTCTATTAATAAGCTCAGATCATAAGGCCTTGGTTTTTTTTGTATCATAAGATAGCAAACAAGCAGATGGGTTTCCTAATGGAAAGAGTCAACCATCGCCTATAGACACCAAAGATGTTAATGGTGCGTTGCTATCTTGTGGCGAGGTCT
>DWBA01000608.1:0-12718 GCA_018236825.1 Apodemia zela | reverse complement strand
TATTATTACATTGCTTGAGTATAATACATCTATCTTACTTACAAACTATCTATACTTAATAGGCTGCAATTTGGCAATTATTATAGTATTGTTTATATAAGTGTATGCCAAATTTTGTTAACTAGGATATTTTGTGATTTCAAATCCTAAGGAGATGAAAACTTATTAAACGAATAGCAAGTTACAGTTAAATAAGATTTAATCCACGGAAAATACTATAGTCTTTTATATAAAGTGCTCAAACATTAACCATCAACATTAAATTCTGGCGGGTCTCGATACTTCCAACGTCAATAATGCTTCAGTTTATCCTCAGAAATGCGAGTGGCATTAATCTTGATTTTAATGGCGCCTCAGTACCGTAAATACGGTTGTATAATGTCCTAGCTATACTTGTAAATAAGATGAGATTTGATTAAGTTATACAGCGTGTTTCATTGTAAACTTATATTCAGAATGTGAGTTATTTAAATAAATAAGTTAGCCAGTGAGTATGGGTAGTGAGAGATTGCTACGTATATACTCAATGATTGCATTCGAAATATTGCCAAAGTATTAGTATAAAATACTTTGGCTTTTGTTTCAAAATTAGGCTCTTAGTTAATTATGATAGTTATTTAATATATAATATGTATATTTATAAGTATTCTAGTAGGTATGTATTTATTATAATTTTGTTTATGTAGTCTATGTTATTATTTACAAACTATATTATAGTATGTATTAGTAAGTTTATTCATTGTATTATTTATTTATTATTAATTACATAGTAATTAAAAATACATTTTTATCATAGTACCTACACACGTTAATTTCTGTTGCCCAAAGGTTGACTGTAAGAGAATGCATTTAGCATTAAGTCAGTCTTTTGTACAAATTATATATATTTGTGTACAATAAAGTTTAAATAAATTAATTAATAAATTAGTGTTAAAATAAAATAAGAGCATGGTCAGGTGGTCCAGACAGGTTGTAAAAATTTCAGTTGAAAGATTGATAAAATAGTCGTCAAAATCGACTTATTTCTGGGATATCCATAGACGTAAGTATTTCTGGGTCTGTGTGCTTATTTAGTATGTTATTTGTAGTATTTTTGTTTGTAAATCTATTTGTACATATTAGTAACGTATACGGGCTAGATCGATTTTTGTAATTTGTCCAGCGATATTATTATTATTATATATCCCAAGAAAAAAAATCTATTTTTGAGTTAGATCAATACGTGTTATTTTTCCATAAATATTTACTATTTATATCCAGTCTTAGACAGGTCATGGTTTATCAGAAAAAGTCACTTGTGAACCGGGAATAGTGTTAAAAATAAGTTTTGACACAACTTATATTTAACACTATATCCCAAAATCATAATCAAATACAATCCAGTACATAAGTTTCATCGAGTGATTTAAGTTTCATTGAGTAATATTAACAAAATTTTAACGCATATAATATTTTAATGTGCTAATTATTAGCAGTTTAATTTACATTCGGTAAATTAGGCTTTAAAAAGTTGACTCGCATTCGCTTTAATATCTAACAATTCAAACATTTTGTATAAAAGCTTAAGTTAGAATAACAAAACTGGATAATATGAAAAATATAAGAGAAACAAATCAACTACATTCGGACTTCTATTTTAATCTGAGATTAACACTAAATTTAAACTGTTTAGGTACTTCTTTACAAAACACAAATGCGATCACTATTCTAAACTTTTGGTTGATATTATAACTGAGTATTGAATAAAGTCTTGTCAAGATGATTTGGCAATAATAATTAAGTAAATGCTTTTACGCGTAAAATTAGTGGTTACACTAATTAGTTATATTTATAATTATATATAGAGTTTATAATTAATTATATATAGAGTTATTCAATAATATAAAGTTCAAATTACAATTTTCCATATTATTCCTTGTGTTTTAGAAACTTTAAGTTCCAAAGACTACAAGGAACCCATACCTATAGTTTCACCATATCCGTTCGTCCACGGCTTAGCTCATAGATTTTTAGTACTAGAAAATTGCAATTTGGCATGAATATACATATTAGTCACGCCGAAGAAATTATAAAATACATTCATGATAAACATTTTTTTAGGTTAAATGGTGATCTTTATTTCTTTTATCTTGTACCTCAGGTGTGAGATATTGTTGTGGGATAGGTTTTTAGAGTATATTGCGGACTTCTGAAAACAGTTTTTTGATTAGAGACCGCATTATTATGATGGGTACATATGAATGGGGAACTATGGAACCCTAAATTGCGCGCTGCCTGACACAGATTAGGCCAAATATTTATATTTATAGTGCTTTTCGTGAAAGTTATTATTGTCTCATAGGTATGCGTAAGGATTCCAAGGTTTGTGTAGACTAACGAAGTTTTAGTTTTGGGTAAATATTTTTTACATAAGAATAAACATGTTCATTGTTCAGGACTGTACCTATTGGATCCTGATTTGCTGATTGACTTATTACCTATCACAACAGTACATTATGGCCCGTGATATTGTTGATACAGCGTGTATGCGCTATAGAGATGGCATATCAAGATCACCCAACGTTAAACAAGCCCTTTTCATATTGTAGGTATTACTCCGCTCTATAAATCTATTATGCGTACTGTGTATTCCCACAGGAATCTAAAGCTGAAATCCCTAACCAAACATTCAAAGAGTTATTTCAACGCTTGAGAGAAATAGCGTTTAATGAAGGTTTCTAAAAGATTAGAGTTTTCATTTCCCAAACTAAGTATTGACTGTCTAAAACTTTTGCTTGATACATGATTACTTAGCGTGGATTGTATTACATACTATATGATAATTGATAAGTACAGTCATTTAAGTTTAAATATTCCCTCGTACTTTATTATACCAGATACTTGCACATTATACTGAAAATAAGTGGAAATGCGACATGTCATAAACATTTATTGAAGTAATACCATCACTCCAGTTGCCTTGCGGGGTAGGCAGAGTAAATAGAACTTCTATTTCCGGTTCACTGCGATTCGCCAGTTTTCTCAACTCAACGTATGCATCAAAAAACTCAACGTATACATAACCAGGGAAAGTAAAGCTTTCCGAACCGAAGTCTTAAAAAACTTAACCTCCAGTTTTGAAATACTTCGTTTTGTGACAATTGGTGGTGTATTTCCTAGGTCACTAAGGTCCTCGCAAAGTGGGAACCCAAACAAACTGCCTTCTCTTTTGCGGTGTAGGCCAGAAATATATTACTGTCCTAGCACGAAACAGAAGGCTTACAGAAATTCCCTAAAACAGCTTTGACGAGGGACCAGAACGCATGCGTCCTCGAATGAAAGCGAACTATTTTTACGGTAAATCTGCTATTATTCTCTGATTTTTCCTTTGCAATTATTTTTTGAAAGACCTAGAAACATAATTGTCCTCTTTTCTGGGCAGACTGGTTTTGTTTGGTGATCAAACCAGAGTTGCACTTACCATCGTCAATGAAATAAAAAGTACCATATTTGAGTCAGCAATGAAATTTGGATCATCCGGCGAGAAACACATTTGGTCTCATGGATAGTATGCAAAAAAAGACTGCATCCTATCTTAATTTGTAACCTTTTGTGCCAGTACAGCCTGTAGAAAAGGGCCTTACTTGGCTAACGATTGGCCAAACGTGTCACAATCATCATGGCTAAAAGGTGATAGAGGTTCGCAACTTCTCGCCCGGGTACCAAATACCAACACTTTATATATTCCTGCCGCAAAAGCTTCAATGCCAGTAAACTTATGCATGTGGCATTACCAACCCGCTACATGGATAGCGAAGCATCATTAACATCTTTGGTGTCTAGGCGATTGTCATCTCTTTCCATCAGGAGAAACATCTGCTTGTTTGCTATCTTATGATGTAAAAGAGAATTAATCACACTAATATAGCAGAAACCTTTGGCAAGCGTGGAATGGGGCGCGTGATGGATCTTTTACTATTTATAGCCAGAAAAACATTTTTGACTTTCCAGCAGATCTCAAGCGTGCCTTCTGATAAAGTTATAATAATTGACTCCAATCAATCTATTTTAATATGAAAATTAATTCAGACCTTAAGAGCTTTATTTTGTTAGTAGTGAATCTCATTAATTTTGGTTACTCTTCGTTCCTCTTAAATAATACTTGTTAAAACAATGGCACAAACGGTAACTAAGAAGACAATCCGCTAGTACATCTTGGTAAGATAATTAAATTAACTTTGAAATGTTTCTAGATGGCCATGTCAGTATTTGCTAGTCCTTTTCAAACTGATTCTACATAGTTTGCTCCTAGTTCTATTTGCTTTTAATCAAGTAACTTTGGCTGAGGGTTTAAAGTATGAGGGGCAATCATTCAATATTTGTAGAGTTATAGTCTCAGAAAAAAGTAGTTTGTAATGAAATTCTTGATAGATTCATTTTTTATGATAAAAGACTAAACTATATAAATTTTACATTATGTTTACTCCACAACTTAAGTCTTATCAATATCTGTGAATGTTTGTTTAGATATGCGTGGGTTACTTTTCACGCTATTAACACTGAACAGATTCCGATAAAATTTGGTATACAGTATCGATAAAAACTAGCTTTTATGTTAATTATCTTGTAGTTTTCACACAAAACTTAAATCACGCAACATATACAGGGATGCATAGACATATTTATATTTACGTTCTATAAATATCATTCTAAGAATCAATCAAGTCGGCCACCTATACCTGAAATTTTATCACAAGGTGCCGTCTTGCTAAGCCCGCCGACTCAAGAGTCATTCAGGTACGACATATATGAAAATTATACCAACTCCAAAAGTATTTGACCAGAGTTGCCGTTTGTAGATTTAAAAATGGCTGACTAATTCTATATTAAAAATTTAAAAAAACGCCTGACGCATTTCTTAAGCATCACACCACCTTCCTGCTTCATGTGCATAATTTACAGAAAAAAACATGAAAAGGGCTGATAATCTTAAAACGACTGAACAGATTGACTCATAACACCTAAGAAACGTCTCATCATACAGGGCATTCGGTTGAAAAACTACACTCTAATCTGGTAGCTGGCAGATTACGCTATTATTCAGTGAATGAATAACAATTATCTAAATTATTATTATATGTAGCGTCCATCTCAATTATCATTTCATTATCAAAATTTATTTTGTCAGAGCTGAACATGAGAAGTAAAAATTGTAATTGTTACATTTTAAATATTTCAACTTTATCGAAATTAAAGCTCTTTTCCACTGGTACACTTTTCGTATTCAAGCAGAATCCTTGACGATTCGCCCTCAACCGTCTTGTTTTCAACTTTCAAAACGTAGATCTAGAGGATATGATAGCCGGTAAACTTTAACGTGGAACGTAACATTGCAATGTCGAAAGTAGGTATAAATGTAACAGTAAAGGTTCTGATCAACGGGCTAGTAATACCGCGTTTTATGGTTCGTCGGTAAAGCTTGCACGTGTATCAATGGAATACCGCGGTTTTATATAGCGACGAGCCTGGGAACGGCTCGTCAAGTTTGCTATATTTTTTCCATGATTTTTTCGGACACGAAGGTTTTATTCATTAGTCGGTCAGCACCAACGAGCCGAGAATAAAACCGTTTTCTCTAAAACCGCGATATGGGCTCGTCCGTCGATCAAGGCTTTTACACTTATTGTTGAAGATAATGGTAAATGACGGTTGTCGCTTTCTAAGCGTTGATCTGTCTAGTTAAACCCTAGTAATTCTAAACAAAAAAAACATTCCCTTATTTTTATTTCCCATTTACCTGGTTCATGTGCATCATTTCCAGAACAAAGCGTAAAAAGTAGTGATCATAATCTTCGATTGGAAATCCAGCAGCATCAGTTCAAGGTCCAAGTACTTCTGTCATTCCTTTTATCACATATAAAAGTGATGATGATATTAAAATGACTGAACAAATTTATAGAATCATAGCTAAGAACCATTTTAAAAATAGAGCTATCGTTAAAAAACTGAAAACTGCATTATAATGCCACAGACAAACACACTTTGTATCATTGTATGTCTAATATATTTTTTATTACACTATAATTAAAAAGAAAATTGATTTATATGATTTTATTTACGTATTCCTTTTAAAATTTACAATAAATAAAACAAAACAATTTTATTTATATACAATTATGTTTAAAACATGATTTTGTGCAAAGAATTGACATTACCTAGTGAAACACAGCCATAGATTAACGTCTATTTTAAATACTAAATATACAAACAAAATACAACATATTATGTTATAATTAGGTGAACATAACAGAAAGTTTGTACAAAGTCAAATATCGTACTCATCAAATAGCGTAGGTTAAGTAAAGGGAAAATACTTTACTACTAGAGGGCATTGCGAAAAGTCAATATTCTAAACAATGCATGAATAAAAGAGGATAATAAAAATAATGTATACGAATGCTTATTAAGTAACATATATATAATTAGACATACATGTGCAATTTGTAGTAATTATTTGAAATAAATTCAGGAAAATTTTGACAAAATGCCTCTCTAGAAATAAAGTATTTAACTGTAATTTTACATTGCTTATATCATAAAAGACACGGAGCAAAACTTGGCAGCGCTTGGTGTAAATAAACCAGATATCCCTGTGTGTAGTAAGCTCTTATAGCATCCCTTTGTATTTATTTACTGTTATTTCGAAAAAAAATCCAAATTGCAGTTATAAAGTGCTATAACCCAGGATTTTAATCACTTTTACAGATTTTGTTTCAAGCTATATCTTAAAGCAAGGGAGCCTTTTTTAACATATTCAGATTTTTAACATTAAAAATTGTTTTCACAAGTTTACATAACTTTCACGCTGATTTTTAACAGATTTTTAACATTAAAAATTGTTTTAATAAATTAACTTCCACGACGATGAAATTTATTTTACTTTAATCTATTTTTAAGGGTGAAAATTTTAACTACATTGAAACCACAAGTGGCTTCGCAATAAAGTAAATAATGAACCAATCAAACCCACTGATAACGACCACGGCAGTCTACGAGCCTGATTCGACCGCCATACCCAGATCAGGATGGCTTCCCATTCTCGATAGTCCCCGAGATCTGCCCACTTAGGATAAGCAGCATGTGATAATGTCGAGATCGGTAAAACAGAGATTTCACCAAGAAGAATGGCGCGTCGCGCCGAAAAAACAACTTGTAAATTCTCCTTATTGGTCAAACCTCTCTTTTGTCGATCTTCACATTATCACACGCTGCTTATCCTAAGCGGGCTAGATATCGAGACAAACACACACACACACACACACACACACACAGGATTTTCTTCTTCTGTGACGTGTCGCCCAGGTATGGTGCCAACGCCTTACCAAATCCTGCCGAATTAGCGTCAGTGCTTGTCACTGTATTGTTCTGGTTTGGTGTGTAATACAGCCGGTAAACTTATGCACATGCATTCGTAAGCTGTATTAGTTAATAAAATTGATGAAACGATAAGCCAAATTATCGGAATAATATAACATAATAGCAGTTAACATAACTGCTGATTACCATTTACTAAAATTTGTAATTTTTTTTAACTCACTTTTTTAACCCTTCCTTGTATGTACGTTGTACGATGTATAATTGTAGATAATATCTATTACTAATATTATAAATGCGAAAGTTTGGATTAATACTTACTTTATAATAATAAAATAGCTACATATTATGTACATTGTACAATGTACATGATGTCTATATTAATATTAATGCGAAAGTTTGGATGTTTGTTACTGCTTACCGATTTTAATGAAATTTAGTACACATGTACCTAGATGACGATGATGACCTTGAATAGCACATAGAATACTTTTAATCCCGTAAAAAGTAAGTTGTTCCTGTGGGATTCACTTCATCTTAATAACAATAATGTATGGTCACTAACATAAAACTGCAAACGTATGTTCAAATATTTTATAAAATCAATGTAAGGAAAGCACATAAATGGATGTTTATTTAATTTTTATAATATTATATTTTTTATTTCAGTTTTTATAGCCAATATCTATCTGATGCACTTTGAGACTGCTCCTAAGTGAAATTAACTCTTTTGCTTCTAAAATTGCGTTAAATGCCGTAATCAGGTGGGTTGATTCGTTTAGGAGCGATCATCGAAATCATCATACAGAGATTATCGACTCAAAATCGATGGACAATAGTTACAGCTTTTCACCAATTAAAATAGTGAAGGAAACTACAAACTAAACTTTTAAGCTCAGAGAGCTGAAAAATCATTATCGATCATAATCAAAATTTTTGGGACCGAAGAGCTTAAAAATATATGTTTTGGTATATTTTGACAACTTTGAGCTTACAATCCCTCATTAAGAAAGTTTTAGAGATGGCCTGCAGGATGAACTGATTTACAAATTGCTTTAGATTTTGCAAAAATTACAATACATACCTATATAAAATGATTGATATTCATGGATTAATTTTCATATTATGAATTATTTGTTTTTGTTTTTATCATAGCATGTCTGATAAACAGTTCTCAAAAAATTAAAATCTTTGCCACAAACGTCATGATGAACATAGACATTTAAAATTTTATCATTTTCCATAAAACGGAAATTTATTAAATGGTTGGTTTTACCTGAATGATCACAGTTTAAGTTTATAACGTAACGTTAAATAAGTGTAGATTAGTTTATATGCGTTCAAAACAATCAATTTCAATGCTGCTTAGGCTCTTTTACGATTGCTTTATAGCCAAATTTTACATTATTATTCCCTGTAACTTCATCATAATTTCGGCTATAATAAGCACATATATTTGAAATAAAACATAACTATTAATATTATAAATTGCTAATATTAATTTATTTTGATTTATCTATCGAATAAATAATATTATTTTACACATATCGACGACATAATTTACAATTAATTAAACAATGACGCTGTATTGTACAAAAAATAATATCATACACGTTTACGTTCCAATGGTCTAAAGATATCTAGACTTGTGAATTAAATTCATGATTGTTTGTTACATACATCATCTATATATATTATTTATTTATAGTCAAAGAGCCACCTTAATATTTTTTCATTTTAATTAATCGATAATAAATATAGCCTGCGAATAATACCACATATTTTCTGAGCATGCTATTATTTTAAACAGATTTTAAAAAAGAATAAATAAATAATTTATTTTTTGAGATAAGTGGATGTGAATAATTCACTTAAGGATTTTTTAGAACACGCAAAAAACAAAAAAATATTTTACGTAATGTTAGAATTTCCAATATGTTATCTTATATTATCTACAGAAATATTTAAAAATGAATTCATTTTGTATTTATAATTTTTATTTGGTATTGCGTATTTGATGCTTTGATATGTAAAGTTTGAAAATAATTGGCAACAACTAAAAAATGTGTATCAATGTACTGCCAAATACATGTATAATTAAACTCAGCTCTTTGACTAGTTTGGCATTAAAGGAGGCTGACCGGGTTTTAGTACACTTATTCTAATATCACTTGGATAGTGTTTCATCCCAAGTCTCATAATTTTACAAATCTTAACAAAATATTGAAAGTCCAAAACGTTATTACATGTACGACTGGAACTCCGTATGCAGTGCCTGAAAAAAAAAAGTTATTGATACATAAACATTACTTTCGAATTATATATGATCCTATGCATTTCCTTCGTTACCCTCCAAACCGGATCGCAATAGTGACAAATATTGATGCTATTGCGGCAGGAATAAGTAAGTCGGTGGTCCAAATCAGGGTGAGTAATTGCAGCACTATACCACCTGGTAGTCACGATGGTAGTAATACATGTAGTGACTCTTCTCCTTTTACAAACTGCTGGGCAGAATGGCAGATGGTATATTCTTTAAGCGAGGGAGGTCGTATGCCGGTTTGGAGGATAAGGCAGCCGGCAGAACTATGCATGTGGTATTGCCATGTCGCCACTCGGATAGCAATGCACTATAACATACTACAACTATAGGTGATGATTTACCTACCCATCAGGGGGACTATCTATTCGTTTGCTATCTAACCAAATTGCAGAGGAAAATAATAATGACGTAATTTTAATGCAATAACTTTAAAATATATATTATTCACGAACAGAATATAAAATGAGAGGAAAATTTATAAAACGAAAGCGTAAAGCAGTTATATGAGAAAAGTTTTTAACCATTTTTAAAGTAAAGAATAAAAGTTTCATTAAAATTCTTTTAGGCTACTATAGTAGTAAAATGACAGCTTAAATTTCTTTGTACTATAACAAATACTGCTGCTTTTGAAATGCATTAACTTTCAGTTGCTTCGTAAGCTTGGTGCGTCCAAATTAAATGTTCGTAAATTCATGAAGTTGAAAGCCACTCGCGTATTGGTTTAAAGAATTATTTTCCACTCGTAGCACTTTAAATGAATTGTTTTTGGAACGGAAAAATATTTTAATTGCATAATTCCGAGTAAAAATATCAAGTTGATTTTTATCGTTGAGTCTGCTAAAAATCTTCCCTTCTATTCAGTTTTCTCCTAGCTAGAAAAGTTATTGTTGTCATGTTTTTATGTCAAAAGGGTTTCTCACAGAGATGACTAGATCTCATAGACACTTACCTAGATCAAATTTTCCCAAATTGTAACAGCTTTTTTGGAGAAACCAATTACAATAAAATGGACACACATATATACTCGTATATATACAACGTGTTACAAAATACCCCGTAAAAATATAATTAATTATCAAAGCCAAAAATGTTGTCAACCCTAGTTTTTCTATTTTTCATTCAAAAATGTTTGCTACCTTGATACAAGGATGTCATTATACTCAAGTACTGACTTCAAAAAATGACAAGTCGGAAGAAAAGTATTATGTCAATTTTAAATCTTGTAATCGATATCCTGGAACTTTTTTGAGGTTTTTTTGCAAAATAACGATGCTTTCTAATTTGGAATATTATGATATGATGTTATGCGTAGGCCATGAAGATATCAAATTGAATCGTGCTCGCGAACTGTATTGGCAACGATTTATCGATGGTAGACCTCCTATTGAATAAGATTAGGTATAAACCATGTTGCAGTTTGGAGAATTCTTCGTGAAGACAATCGTCACCCTCATCACTATCGCCATACATATGAGCTTCTGCACCTAGGAGGAACTTCTGCGAGTGGTACCTCAGGCAGTTAGAGGAAAACCCTGATTACGTAAACTATGCTCTTTGGACAGACGAGGCAACATTCACGAGGTCAGGACTTTCAAATATGGACAACGAAAACGTTTGGGCTCGCGTGAATCTACATGCTTCACGCCAGGGCAGATTCCAACACCAGTGGCGGCTAAATGTATGGGCTGGCCTTTATAACGGGCATGTCATCGGTCCCGTCATTATGCCATCACGTCTGAACGGTCGCAACTATCTAACATTTTTACAAACGGAATTCGAAGAGGCGATTGACGACTTTCCTGTGGCTGACTAGGATTACTTTAAGTACCAAATAAACACGGTGTTTCAGCATGATGGAGCTCTGGCACAATTTGCTCGCAACGTACAAGAACATCTTAAAGTTTGCTTTCCGTGAGGATGGATCGGTCGCGAGGGACCGGTATGGCCTGCTCGTTCTCCGGACCTCACACTCTTGGACTTCTTTTTTTGGGGTTATGTGAAGGACAGAGTGTATTTCTCCGATTGCCCAACGGTTGCCGAGATGGAACAACGTGTTAGATCGGTTTTCGCATCAAAAATACCAACGATGGTGCAAAATGCCACACAAGCCATATCCCGACGAGCCAAGTTATGTATTGAACAAGGCGGAGCACACATGGAGCCGTTTCTGTAAATTTGGCGTTTATTATGAAAAAATAAGTGTTCGTTTAGGTTGTTTGTTAGGTTAGATCTTTTAAAATTTTTGTCGTTCCACGAATTAGGCAGAATGTAGGTACATTCTGCGTCTTTTACTCTTTAATTTCACTGAAATAGGGTTTGCATGTCAGTGAAAATAATATATTTTTTTTATTTTTTTTGGGGTACATTATACAGCGCTACTATCGTTCTTAAATATTGTGAATGAGCTCGTTATAAGGCCCCAAATAACCTCCTTTCAGCTTTACGGGTAGTTTTGTAACATCCTGTATATATATAGCTCATTTCAAGTATAGAATAACTTAAATATGTAGTAAACATAATATATCAAAATATATTATATTACATACCTTTATTAGAAACATATTTGGAAAGTTGTGTACGAGAAAACACAGTAATAATAGAAGTGGTGTCTCTCACGACTGGTGGTTCCACGAGGAGTATTGCTTCACACCTAACTCTTAGCGCTCCGCTAGCAGTGGGCGGCACTGCTACCCGCAGCACCCGCCATGATGCACGTAATCCTCCTGGCTGGGGGGCACTTAACTCTGTACGCTGCCATGGTTCTGGCTAATCAAATAAAAATTAAAAATTAATAAACCATTTCAGTGAATAGATCTTAATTTAAAACATTCTTTCAACAAAATATATCTTGTGTGAAATGGTTGAATTTGTATCGTTAATCAGTATTTCAGTCATTAGCTTCTTTAATAATAACTAGCTGCTGCGTGCAGCCCGCTGCATTATAAAAGTTTTAAGTGAATCCCGTGGGAACGACTCATTTTTTCGGGATAAAAAGTAGCCTATGTGTTATTCTGGGTCTTCAGCTACCTACATACCAAATTT
>DWBA01000607.1:0-12718 GCA_018236825.1 Apodemia zela | reverse complement strand
CAGCGGAATAATTGTGTTTTTTGAAGAAATTACTGGCTAATGTCCTGCGCATTGTAGTAGCAGTCATACAGAAGAGAATCTTCGGCTAATCGTAGGTGCATTGGTTGTACCTCTGCCTACCTCTTCGGAGATACGGGCGCGAAGATACTTTTTTTGTATCATGACTCATGAGATCATTTTTCATCATATCGAAAAGTAATAAAAGGTGAGATTTTAAGAGCTTGAAAAGCAAAAAGGAATATTTATTTTATGGCGTCTTAAGCCACGCGCAAATGTCAGCAGTAATTGAAAAATATAATTTGTCGGCACCGACGATTGTCTGCAATTTGTTTTTATATCACTGTCTGGATTTATTGTAATTAAAACCGCAGTTTATACATCGTAACGGATTCATCTAGGTGAAGCCTGTAGGCTTTAATATATAGAAAATTAAATTTCTTTTATTGAGACAGTAAATTATGAAAGTTAATAAAAATAAGTTAACATCGCGTGGTACAGTGGTAAGCCTCACCCCATTAATCAAATACTTATATAATAATAATAAATATCACTGGACAAATTACACGAATTGATCTAACCCCAAAGTAAGCAAATTATTTGCTTGTGATATGAGTGTCAGTCAACAATACCTACTAATACATAGAAATACATATATAAATAAAAGATAAGATAAAATAATATTAATTGGTACCACATTTTTACACAAACGAATATAATTTGTTGAAAAAAGAAAAGGTTTTGTTTTTCGCAAATATCTCGAAAACTATTACAAATTTTGGAAATCCAAAAAATAGTCCACAAAGAACATGTAATTTCCTAAAAAATGTTCTACATCCCGAAACTCTATACTTCAATATTTACAGCTTTAATTTGGTGATAAAAATAGGACTAAAAACGGGTTAAGCCGCTCCCATGTGCATTTGGCGGTTCACACAGGAAATATATAAATATCACTGGACATTTTACATGGATTGATCTAACCCCGAAGTAAGTAAATTATCGGCTTGTGATATGGGTGTTAGTCATCGTTATTAGCACATAGAAATACATTTATAAATACTGTAACATACATAATAAACACCCAAACCTAAAAACTCAAACATTTATGCTTACCACACAAATGGCGTTGTCGGGAATAGAACCCGGGCTCCATTGATTTGTAGTTAGGTTCGCAAACCACTCTACCAGCCAACACGGACGTGACTATTAGGCCGTCCGTTAAACTAAACTAAACTCTACTTTTTGGTAAGTCTGTTAAAAATAGCTAATATTCCTGAAAGACTGTCTAAAATAGAACTTTAATTAAACTCGTACATAAAATTATTTATATCTGGATCGCGAATGAAAATATTAAGCCTTTATTTACCACAATATTAAAATATGCTCGTAAAAATTTGAAATCGTTTGCGGGCAATAAAAGACTTTTAGATCAATGGATCGAGATAATTTAATAACTTTATTACTTTATACTTATTTCAATAAAATTCAAGATTGGTTCATTTATGAAAATAGGCCTTTTCTGTTAACAAATGGGTAGACTCTTTTAATATAATAATGTTTTATTTTTGAAATGTACGATAACGTTAAAACATAACAGAGAACAATATTACTAAAATAAACTCAACGAAAGCTATAATTTTCATAAAATACTAAAAATCTGAATATCGATATGTGGACTTAAACTTTTGATAGAATTTAGATAAAATGTACGATTATGTTAGAAAAATGATAAAAGCGTAGTGTGCATCAACTTTTTTATTCGTCTAATAAATCTTATGTAGATAACCGTGAACGATGAAAATGTTACATACATACATATCTTGACGCCAGATCCCTTACGGGATTACCATCTTTGGTGTCTATAGATAGATGATGGTTCCTTTCATCAGTAGAGCCATCTACTTGTTTATTATTCTTTGATGTAAAAAAATTGTTTATAATTATTATACTCGAGTTATTATACTTGTAAACGTTTGGAAATACATATGAACCGAGAAGGGTGAACGTGTTACTACCGTCGGGACTATTAGGTGCTAGAGTTCTTCTACGTTCTTGCACGGGTCTGGTACCACCGCTATACCTATTCCTGACGTAATAGCGTCGGGGCTTGGCACTGTCGTGTTTTGGTTTGAAGAGTAAAGTAGCCGGTAAACTTATGCATGTAGCATTCCCATCCCGCCACTCGGATAGCAACTCACCATTACCATCTTATGTGTCCATAGGTGATGGTTTCTCTTTCCATCAGTAGAGCCATCTGCTTGTTTATTATTCTTTGATATAAAAATTACGATACCTTGGCTTATTCAAACTTTAAAGTTTCGTTAGTCAAAATAGAGAATTTACAATTAGTAGGTTAAAAGTTCGTCGTCTTCCTAGGGATTTGGTTCGTCCAACGGCACTTATGGATGTCAGACGCTCTGTAGGATAAACATTTCACACACTATCACGCACTATCATTCATTTAATATAATAAAATAAATAAAAAACCCGACTGTGTTAAAAAAAAATTAAAAAACGATACTAGGTGGGAGAGTTCTGTACCGTCTTGTCCGAATCTGGTACCACCGCCTCATCTATTTTTTCTCCAATAGCGTCAGTGATTGTCCGTCGTGTTCCGGTTTAGACGGCAATGTAGCCGGTAAATTTATGCATGTGGCATTACCATCCCGCCACACGGGTAGCAACGCACCATTAACATCTTTGGTGCCTATAGGTGAAGGCTCTCCTTGAAAACCATTTACTTGTTTGTCGTCCTATGATATAATATATATGTATATAAAACTTCCTAACGTCAGAGTCACATTCTCGTCCGAATATTCGTGGTTTGGTGTTGC
Source organism: Apodemia zela (assembly GCA_018236825.1). Taxonomy (NCBI): domain Eukaryota; kingdom Metazoa; phylum Arthropoda; class Insecta; order Lepidoptera; family Riodinidae; genus Apodemia; species Apodemia zela. The sequence goes on along the minus strand of DWBA01000607.1, from coordinate 9,884 downwards.
GATTATACTTCTGGGTTGTGCTACGGCGAACTAGATGGCCATATATAAAATTTTGACAATAGTTAATCTCGTTTTGACTTTCGATGCACAGATGCAAAAGCGAGATGAACTAAGTCTTGGTAACAAACTGACAGAAGCCTGAAGATTCACGATTCAGTGAAGTGGTTAGCCACATAAATCTTTAAGCCACATAAAGGTTTTTCAGCGTAGGGCAAGCGTAGGGCGATAATATAACCAGTAGCCATAGCGGTAGAAGATAAATTCAAAATTAGCTTGGAGACGAAAGAAAACTGTTATATTTTACACTTGCGGCTTCTTGTGTTACTTCTAAATATATGTGGTTACATTGTTATCTTGCAACTCTGTATCTGTAAAAATCTAATCTATAGACCTTGAGTTGTTATTCTATTGATATATCTGTTCAAATAAGATAACAGAATGGTTCTAATCATATTTGGTTTATATCGGGATGAAGCGTCATAATACCCTTGTCACGTATGGAGTTTCATTGCGAGATTAAAGGCTTTCGGAAAAATAACATTTAACAAATTATTTTGTCATGATATATTGTTATCTTTGCTAACCATATAGGATGGCTAATATTTATATTAATTTCTTTTATTAATTCTACTCCCGGATCGTGCAATTCAAATGTGTTTTTTCAGTTTTCTGATAAAAACAACGTTACTCGAGATTGGATAAGTGCCCGGTTGGTAATAAATAGGCTTACCACATGTGACATTGTACAACAGAGTATATTCGGCAAATCGTGGGTGCACTGGTTGTGCCTCTGCCTATATTTACGGGGATACGAGCGTGAAGATCTTTTTTTAATTTTTATTCTTTTAAGTTATTTATAGAGAAGAATTTCATTTTTTACTGAATTTGTTAGTTGTGACTGGTGAACGTTAGTCCAAATTTTTTCTTATATTGTTTTAATAACTCAATAGGTAAGGCGGTGGTACCAAACCCGGGCGTTTCGTTGTTATTTCACGATGTTTATATAAAAATTACCTTTTTCCCAGAATTACACGTTGCTTTAGTTACTAACTGCAACTCGTAACACATTCAAAGTTTTTTAGCCTCTTTTTGTTCTGGAATATTTTTTCCTTTGTACCTTGTTTTCATTTATATACCTATTTTGAATTTATAAACACTATATCTAATTGAAATTTCATGTAAATTGTCGTTACGAGGTACTTAACCGATTGATTTTTTTTTATAAAAAAACAACATCCAGACTTCTTACGCATATGTAACAGAAACTTAAGCGTATATAATAGTTTCATTTAAAAAAAAGTATGTTCACGCCCGTATCCCCGAAGAGGTAGGCAGAGGTACAACCAGTGCACCCACGATTAGAATATTTTCATTAAATAATATATAATTCTCTATATTCTATAGTCTAGCTTCAATAGTCTCACGACACCGCCTTCGGTTTATCACGAAGTCTGCAAGAAGTTCCGCTTCTGAGTTGAGCCCAATATTCAAACCCAAGACCGAAACATTGCATGACATCTTGCCCAAGACTAGACATGATTCCGATTTGTTGACAGCTTATTCCTGCCGCAATAGCGTCAATGCTTGTCACTGTCGTGTTCTGGTTTGTTAGGTAAGGTAGCCGGTAAACTTATACATGTGGCTTTAAGACCCCGCCACAAGAATAGCGCACTATTAACATATTTGGTGTCTATAGGCGATGGCTGTCTCTTTCCATCAGGAGGGCCATCTATTTATTTGTTACATCACTTTTAGCCGAGTCCGCTGTAAGGAGGGTTGGTTATGTTTTAAATTTTGGATCATCTCATTTATAATAATAACTTGTTTGAAAATTACTTGTACAATCAAATTTGAACGAGTTATTTACACAAAACATATAACATTACAATGTTTTTATTTTATAAAAACTGTATTTTTTAAATGTTACAAGTAAAATAAATGAAAAGACTTTTTTAAATGAAGAATAAAATAAATGCATCTTCATTTATTACATAATTTGTCACTGAAGTGTCCTTTTTATTTTCAGATAAGCGGACATTTACAGCAACAGTTAACCGATCTTTTGAAAAGGATGGACGAAGTATTGATTAACAGCATAAGAAAATACAATTCAAACAGTACGTATTTTTTTTTGTTTGATAGCTGTCGCTTGCAGATTTTTTCACGTGTTCAAATCACAAAATATGTATTTGTTATTTATTTATTTTTTTGTTATTTTTAGTTGTATATTCAAGTCATTAATTTAAGTGAGAATTAAAATTTTCATATGAAAACACTTTAGGCTTCAACCCTTTCGGGAGGACATTCGAAGCATTCTTTTGATAGATTTAAATAAATAAATAAATATTATATCAACTTTGACTCTCTTCGCCCATCGGTGGTAGCCAGATTGAAATGAAACCTACTAGTTTACCACGTTCTTCCAGCTTGTTGGTGAGTTTAGTGGTAATTCATACTGTCACATTTTGATAACTTTAGCGTTCATTCATTGCGACAAGTGGGACATTAACATTTTGTGCTCCTTTTAGGCAAAAGTGTGTAAACACGTCCATTTTTCCTAAAAAACGTTCTTTTTTCTTTAACCGATCAAACCTAAGACTACATTATTTAATCCGAACAAATTAACCGTTTAACTTAGAATCAATTTACCTAATAGCTTTGTTAAAGAATATAAATATAATATAAAGAATATAAACTATGTACTAGTAAATCGAAACTCGCCAAGAATACCTACATTACATTGTGGTACAAACTTAATTATAACTTGACAATCTTCTGAAACACAATACCTACAATTTTGTAGTATTAAACTAAGATTAAAATAAAGCTAGTTCCATCCAAAATATTTGGCACACAAAATTAACATGTATGGTTACATAAAGTTGAATGTCTATGAACGTTAATTATGACTGATTTTAATTTTATTTCAATACGGTTATTCACAGGGCACAGAGAAATAACTACTGCACAGAGTATTTACAGTATATATTAAACAAGCCCTGTTCATTATTGCAAAACATTCCGTTCCCTTAAATTAGACACTCGGAATGCTCACGGTATTTAATAGCACTAATTATCGACATCAATCGATGGATTATACATGTTTCAGTGCTTTTTAAATAATAACATATTAGGTTAAAAAACAAGCAGATGATTTTTTTAATGGGAAGATTGCTTATGTTTGCTATGGTTAATAATTGATATCCATCAATGATGTCAATCGTCCGGTATTTCATGTGACAGGAACCTAATTTTACTAGTAGAATTTAATTGGCTACCCTATCCTCAAAAGCTTTTAACAAATTTGAAAAGTCCTGACGTTGTTTCGGAAGAAATATACAAGGTGATACAAAGACAAAATCAAAGTAATTAATTTGCAACTTTCCGCGAAATCTTATATGACTGCTATGAAACATGCATTGAGTACTGTAGGTTTTCTAGTTACTGAGGAGGATGAGGGTGGATAATTGTACCTTCTTTCAATTTTCTGAGCTTTCGGTGAGTTCATTCCATTTCTAAATCTGTTTTTCCTTTTAGTGACTTCGCAGAGGTCGCACATACGCGGATCATTGCAAAGTAAATTGATATAAATTGATGTCATCTTTGTTATATGATGCCTCTGAAACAAAAAGTAGAGGCAGGAATGGAATTAACCTACTAAAAGTCTAGAAATAGAAAAACCACATAGTAGCACAGACTAATATTGTAAAATACAATATTAGTCTATAGTGTACTTGCCAGTTGCAATGCTCACATTGATATAATTTTAGATTACTCTTATTTAGGAGATCGTATCAAAATAAAAATCACTTACAGTAAGTATTAAATCCATACAAATGCTAAACAGTAGTGCTAAAATGAGCTGAACTCAATTTGATATGATTAACTTAATTTAATATAATTGATTAAAAAATATATATAATTGTATGAATTAGTCTAGGTGTAGGTACTTTTTATGCTATGTAGGTTGCTATTCTCACGCTGATATAATTTTAGATTTACCTTATTTGCTTATAATATTTATAGATCGTATTAAAATAAAAAATCACCCACAATAAATATTGCATATAAACGCTGAACGGTAGAGCTAAAATGAGTTAAACTCAATTTATCAATTTAATATAATTAAATGAGTATAGTAGTAGACTTCTTGTATATATCTATAAATTTACTTCGCGTACCTCGAAAAAGGCTGTTATAACTTAATTAAAATTTTGTATTTAGAACTTTTTTCTTTATAATGTGCACTATATATTCATATTTCTAGGATATTTTTTGTATAATATTTAATTACCATCCATTCTCAAGCTGACTGCTGAATTTCACATAGTACCATTTCTTAAATTTTTGTTGTACTTTTTGGTACACTTGCCTTTTATTTAAACTATGGATAATAATCAATTTCTAACTCAAATGTTGTGAGAGAACGCTATATCTAAATAAGTAAAATGCCCAAAAAAAAGTTAAAAAAAAAAATATATCAAAATAATACTAGGTCGCCTTGTTACAAACGTCTTAATAGAATAAAAGTTATATTCAAACTGCTGCCAATTTCAAAATAATTTATTTTGAAATTCCAGAACAGATTTAACATTTTGCTTAATAGCAATGATAAAATATGCAAGCAGCGCTTTCAAATCGAACAAGAACTCGAGAGATTTCTCAATTTTCACTTCCATTTCCCAATACCTTACTTAAATTTTACAATTTTTATGACGTAAATTTTAATCGAGTCCGGTGTTTTTCACTCCCGATATCGCTTCTGAGATATTGAGCCCCAATTCAGTCGTCTTAATTATTTTTGACTTATTGCTATCTTTTTTTTATTAAAATAAAAAGAAAGAAACCGATCATACTTTTTTTAATTTTTTTGAATTATCATTGAATTTATCAGAAAACTGAAAAAACTCATTTTTTTTAATTTTCCGACCCGGGAATCGACTTCGAGTGGTCAATTCCGAAACCGAACCACTAGACCACAGAGGCGAAAAAATACCGTACTAAACCACGGCTTAGTACGGTGTTTTTTTCTATCTCACCGGGTTGTTAGGTCGCGCGATATGGATTCCCCATTGCGGAATTTAGTAAATTCCGTAGTTATTGTTTACGTTATCCTAAATCGACAGTAAACATATTTTCCAAGGAACAGGAGTACAAGCAAGTTTGCTGTTAGGTTTGCTTAGTCTAACATTTTTTGCCTAACCTGGCAATTAAAACAAAATGACTTACTATTTATAGATGAATATGCTAACTATAGTCTAAAATTTTTTGCCTAACCTGGCAATTAAAACAAAATTACTTACTATTTACAGATGAATAAACTATAGTCTAACATTTTTTGCTTAACCTGGCAATTAAAACAAAATTGCTTACTATTTACAGATGAATATACTAAATTTATTAACGAGGTAGCCAAGAGTCAATAAAATAAATGTTATTGTAGTTCGTGAAATATTTCCTGAAACAACTATAATATACGCCTAATGCACAGTCATTAACCTCGATCCAACTACATATATTATAATATGCACAAATAAACAGAAGCAACTTGATATGTAAGTAGGTTAGTGTCCGCGTATCGTAACGCGTTAGTGCCGTCTCGCGACAAACTGCTATCCGCTCCCCTGTTATACAAAGACCCTTTGTTGACTCTTGCTTCACTAACGATATAATGTTTTTATATTTAACGGCAGATAAAAACTATGTTTCAGTGCTGTTGTTAGCTCTTATTTTGAACAATGGCTACTAAAATCTAAAAGCTGTAGTAGTAGTACTCGTATAATACAACAGCTAATAGCTAAGCTTGAATACTGGTGTAAGCTTAAATTTGGACAACGGCTATTTTGTTTTGTTTGTAAAAACGAACATTTAACTGACGATTTTTTTCTTGTCGATCAATTCCTCAAAGTACTCGTTGAATCGAACCACCTGATTTTTTTCTCCCGCCTTACACCTACTAGGACAGATGGGAAAGACAAGTACTTTTTTTTTCGGTGATTGGGAATTGTTGCTAAAATTTGCGACACAGGTCGATAAACTTTACTAAACTTTAAAAATGACTATCTCGGGAGTAGCGTTATGTTAAACTACTTTTAAAATCAGTATGTTCATTATATATGTTGAGTTTTTAAAAAAAGTGGAACTGAAATCTCGTGTATAATTGTAATTTATAGCTCATATATCTCATGTGATACTTCCATAGAACTAATTTTATAGGGGGCATGGTGGCGCACAACTTTTATATCAAGCATTTTTCGATAAAACTGGTTCCAAAAACTAAAGAAACTGTTTTTTTATAATTTTATGTTGGTGAGCCAAATTAAAAGTATACTTTAAAATATAACCATATACTACCTATAAAAAAATTGGCTGTCTTGGTGTCTTTGAATAGGTCTCATGCTCATTCCGACTGGAATATACCGGATTTTTTGACAGGCTTGTTGGTAATATTACCACGAAACGTAACAGCATAGTGGATTTGTGTGTATGTGTGTGTGTGTGTGTGTGATACAAGTGAAACATTTGATCGACAAGTGTTCGAAATTTATATATGAATGGATATGACTTCACCGATTCTGACCGCCTCGTCGGTCGAGTAGTTAGGGAATCTATCTACGAATCGATGGCGCTCGGGTTTTATTCCTGACAGGGACAATCATTTGTGATGATTCGATTTGTGATAATTGTGATGAGCATAGATGTTTTTATTTCTGGGTTTGGGTGTTTATTAAATATATAAAAGTGTTTATACATCATCATCGTTGACTAACACCGATATCACAAGCAAATAATTTGCCTCCTTTAGGGTTAAATCAATTCGTTCCGATCATCAGGGCTAAAACTTAAATTCAATTTAAGTTTTAGCCCTGATGATGCAGTAAAATGTGAAACCGGTTGGCTATTTAATTAAAACAAAAAATATATATATAAATTGTGAAATTTGAAAAAGTACAAGTGTTTAAATTAAAAATAATCATTTTGTATAATATGTACTAGCTTTGAGTACACATGTTATCCCACTTTCACAGATTAAGTTCGGGACTTACTAAGAAATTCTCAAGGTATCAAGTATCTGCCTTGTACCTAACCTACAATATATCGTCATAAGGTCTTAAATCTTAGGGGATTATGAATTGTAACACTGTCATATCAAGAGTGGGTTAGGTAATTTATTGAAAGGTGCGCATTGAAATCACGTTTATTTGTGCGCACGCGCCGACGTGCGACGTTACAAATCATGCTTATCGACTGGGTTCGACTTAGTCCATTGCCGCCGATGGCCCTAAATCTAGGCGGATCTAGATACTTTCTTACTTATTGCTGGTACAGAAACAGATATTTAGAGAAATTATTGGAAGCACAAATTCAAAATGCAAAGATTTTTTGTTGTTATTTTTTGTAGTTTGTATTAAACCTTTTAGACGTATAATATTTAAGCTTTATTATAAATTAGCGGCGTAATTACATAAAAATGGGTGCCTGGTGTCGTTTTAAAAAAATAAACCTAGCTAGATCGATGTATCGTCCCCAAAACCTCTGCATACTGAATTTCATGAAAATCGTTGGAACCGTTTCCAAGATTCGGATTATATATCTATACTAATATTATAAAATTGTAGTTTGTTTGGTTGTACGCGTTAATCTCGAAAACTGCTGAAACGATTTGTATATATTATATTCTTTTTGAGTTGGTTAACCTGTTTATCGAGGATCGACGAACGATTAAGGATGTTGTCTAAACGGGGATTTTTTTTCCTTTTGAGAACTTTCCTGGCGTGCGCTACGTTAACGGTTAATAAGTTACGCAAAAATCCTGTATCATCGAATTCTTCATCTTAAAAAGTTGTAAAAAAAGGTCCACAATAGTGTATATCTATAGTTTAAGGTTCACATTTTATGACCCTTTATATGGTAGTTTTCAAGTGGTTCGTAGATTAACCAAAAACTCATTTTTTTAATTACTCGACCCGAGAATCGAACCTGGGACCTCGTGTGGTCAACTCTCACACCGGACCACTAGACCACAGAGCCAATTACCGTTCTGATATATTTCTGTACTCTGTAGTAAGAAACATTATCCTTTTATTCTAATAAGTAAATAACTAATCAGAACACTACTCTTTATGCATACCAGCGTACGTTTTATATTCATTAAATGATTTGCAGTAATTACTTTACGTAACAAAAGGAAATAGCGTGCGAGGTCAAATAAGTGTCGAAAGCAAAGTGCGTTATCTGTAAGGCGATCGATTATTTGTAATAGAAAAGTTCAAAGTTCTATTAGACAGTGAGTGTGAATTCTAATTGGTATGGCGTATCGGCGGTCAATCTATGATAAGATAATCACGATGCAAATAGGAACAGAATTAATTAATTAGAATGCGTTTGGATTGGCCACTCGCGGTCGGCGGACGCTGCGCACGCGCCTCGCCGTGAGCGGTGTTCCGGGGAGACCAATCACTGCAAATTGCATCTTTGCTATTGAGTGTCGCCAGCTTAGAAACTTTATTTCGAGGTTTTACGACTTTTATATGACTTTTATGTAAATATCTCGCTTTTTAATTATATATCACGTTTGACTGATACATAAATTAACCTGTTCTATTTTGAACCTAAACAGATAGGGTGATTGTATGTGATGAGGGTAAAAAGGTGATCTAAACTTTAGATCATGGATTCGATTCTAATGTGAGGCAGAGTTTTTAGTTTTTTTTTTGTTTGTTATGTCAACAAGATAATCTCAGAAGCATCCCGGATCATTTAGGAAATTTTACCTATGTCTGATCCCGGGTCTTAACTATCTTTTCGCTAATTTTTATCAAAATCGGTTTAGCAGTTCAGCCGTTAAAGCGTAATAGAGAAATATACAGAATTTCGCAATTATAATAATAGCATGGCGTGCGATATGAATTTAACGCAATTCTTTGTTTTAGCGTTTAGCGTTTGACATTAGCCAAGTATGGCCGTCTAGTGACTATTCCATAGAAATGTATTATAGTTCTGTGTCTATTCGTCCAGTAATCTAGCGAGTTTTATTTTTCTCTGTCGATAACCCTGCTTGTTTGAGCACGCGCGCGCCCGACAACTTCACCGATACTTCTAATTGGCATTCGTGTAGGTTGTAGTGGGTATTCACTGCCTTATCCAGATGTATGTTATCACTATTCAAATGTTTTCTTAAACACCTAATGAACATTTTTTAAGCAATTATAATTTAAACGTGATTATTAAACATCTAATATTAGTGAAAAGAAAATCAGGAAATGAATGGTACACTACTATTAATGATCCCCCGTGTTGGTCCGGCCCCTTTGAATAAAATACTATCTGCCATTTGTAAAAGGCGAACGGTTGGCTATACGTGTCACTTTGTAACTACTAGGTGGTAGAATTATGCAATGTCTCGCCTGAGTCTCGTACCACTGCCTTACCTATTCCTACCGGAATAGCGCCAGTGCTTGTCGCTGTCGTGTTCCGTTTTGTAGGGTAAAGTATAGTCGTTAAACTTATGTATGTGGCATTACTACCCCGCCACACGCATGATGTCCTCGAAAATCGAAATCTCAGTAGTATTTCGAAGTATGATGATCGTGTGTTAGCACCCGGTTATCGTAACTAATAAGCGATAGTCGTTATCAGTTAAGAATAATGGGGAGATAGGGATCGCCATCCATTTTAACAACTGACAAACTGGAGTAAGATAGTAAGCCGTACATACATAAGTAAATTAATAAATATTGGTGGACAAATTGCAGGAATTGATCAAACTCCAAACTAAGCAAATTTTTTTTTGTACTTATTTACGCGCTTTACCCCGTGTTGGTTCGGGCTCCTTTGAAGAATAGACCAACTGCCGTTCTGCCAGGCATGTCGTAAAAGGCGAT
>DWBA01000606.1:0-12718 GCA_018236825.1 Apodemia zela | reverse complement strand
TCAGTGGTTTTGGCGTGATTGAGCAATAAACATCCATCCAAACATCCAAACTTTCGCATTTATAATATTAATATAGACTAGCAGTTCCTCGCGACTTTCTTTCGCGCGACCAAAAGTCATTACCATCCTTTGCTTAGTCGGGTAAGAAGTCGCTCCTGGATAATGTAGATTTCTAAAGGTGAAAGAATTTTTAAAATCGGTCCTGTAGAATCGGAGCCTATTCAATGCAAACAAACAAACAATCAAATCTTTCCTCTTTATAATATTAGTATAGATTATAGCTAGTTAGTGTGAGTAAACAATACATCTACATTCTACTAAAGAAGCGTCCAGTTAAAGAACTCTAAAATACATGTAGTAAGTTTAAATTTTAAAGCATAGTCTAAATAAGTTATTCAAGACGCGTGTCGTTGGTCCGTAACGCCCGACGTGCCGTGCCTGTTCCCGCTGCAATTGATTTAGGGTGCCTCCATTGTTAAACTGGGTTTCCGGTAACTGTAATTAGTTCATTAAATCAACTGTTTAGCTTTCTGTGAATTCGTCACGTTTTGTATTAGCTATTGCGGGCATTTCCTTTCGTGGCTGGCAGTGCGTTCCACTCATTTACGAATATTCGGAGTTTATACTATCTTTTTAACTTAATAAGATTATATTTACATACTTTTTTATATCAAAAGATAACAAACAAGCTGATGGCTCTCTTGATGGAAAGAGATAACCACCACCTATAGACACCAAAGATGTTAATGGTGCGTTGCTATCTTGTGACGAGGTCTTAATCCCACATGTATCGTACTTAATGCAAATATCGTACATTATAGCACAGAGAGTTCGTTTAAAAAAGTAAAATAAATACTTCTTTTAATAAGAATAAATACTTCTTTTCCCGTGTTGGTTCGGGCTCCTTTGAAGAATAGAGCAACTGCCGTTCTGCCAGGTATGTCGTAAATGGAGACTAATTGCGTATGTGAAGCATTGCCATCATGGCTACTTGGCGGAAGTTCAGCATTGTCTTGCCCGAGTCTGGTACCACCGCCTTATATCTATTCCTACTCGAATAGCGTCAGTGCTTACTGCTTGTCACTTTCGTGTTCCGGTTTGGAGGGTGAGGTAGTCGGTAAACCTATGCATCTGGCATTAAGACCTCGCCACAAGATAGCAACGTATCATTAACATCTTTGATGTCTATAGGCGATGGTTGACCCTTTCCACCAAAAGACCCATCGCCTGGTTCGCTATCTTATGATATAAAATGATGAAAAGTATTATATAGCTAATGTTTTCAAATAAAACTAGAACTGCAACTGGTAGTAGGCGTTGCAAAAATGGCAAATTTCCAAGGGCGTCGCAATAAAAAAAGTTTGGGAAGCCCTGCACTAGAACACAACTTTATAATTTAATGTTTCCGCCTTGATTCGCAATGTAAAAAGAGAAAAAGAACACGAGTAACTCGTTCCCGAACAAGTTTCAAACAGAAAAGAATCAATCAAAAAATAACGTTTAATTTTTCCAATCCCGTATTAAACTACCTAACGTCATCCACACATGAAATGAGAATCGTTCAACCCGCTCACGTCAGTAAATTGAACGAGGAATAAAACAAGAGTGCAAAATGGACGGAATCAGGCCATGAGTTACGTGGATGACATATTGCTTTATTGTTAACAGATTATACCATGTCATATTAATAAATACTAGACATCGCTCTCTGGTCGAAAACCGACCGTAATTCTATTAATTTAAAGCACAAATATCTTTTAGACAAATTATATGATGAATAAACTATGACTCAGTTTGATCAGACTATATTAAAATCTATTCTAAGTTTGACAACAGACTTTAACCATAAAAAATAGTATATATATTGTACGTGTGTGTGTGTGTGTGTGTGTCAAATGCAAGGTAGTGTGGGTAATGTTTCTTTTATTAATTTAATTTACTTATAATGCATTTTATATAAAACTAGCAAACACGGCGAACTCCGTTTCGCCACCAGACGGCTTCGTTTTTTTTTTGAATTTTCTTTGCTATAAACCTCACGGAGCCTAAAACCTTTCCAACGAATGCAAAACCGTGGAAATCGGTTCGTGCATTCTGGAGTTATAGCGTCAGGAAGGAAAACCTGACTTATTTTTATTAGCTTTCTGCATGAACACAACGACATGAACTGACGGTGACGAATTCTCAATTAATGAAATCAATTTTCTTAATGTTTAATATTTTAAATTTTATATACATACTAGCAGTTGCTCGCGACTTCGTTCGCGTGGCTAAATCATTTATCACAGCTCCTCCCCCGTAGGTGATAGCGTGATAATATGTAGCCTATATGTTGACCCGACCTGTTAGTAATATTCATGCAAAACTAAATCCATGCCGTACTTTTTGAGTTTAGCCCGGAAATAAATACAGACAAACAGGCAAACAGACAAAAATTCAAAAACTATATTTTTGGCTTCGATATATTCATATAGCCAAGTATTCTTTAAAAAAAATATTCAATGTACAGTTTTGACTTTCCTACGATTTTATTATATGTATAGATTTATTATTTGAGTACCTATTATTTATATTTTATTGTAATTTTGATGAAAATTTTAATGATCATGTCGAAATTTCTAATTATTGTTTTATGTAAAATATTTTCTTGAAATGTAATTATGTGTTTTTAACCACTTTTGTCTATTGGTGAAATAAAAAAGGCTTTAGTATTATTATTATTAGCTTATTTTATAATAATATTATTATATTATTAGCTTTCTGCACTTCCTCACTATGTAAACTTTTACTATGCCAAATTTCATACTTTTCAGTCCGCAAATTTTTAATAAAAAGGGTTACAAAGTTTTCACTTCAGGTACCTATTATTATATAAGTAATTTTATTTAAACGTTGCTGACTGAATATAGTTTAATAAGGGGAAATGTGTTCAAACTGTTTATAGTACAATAGTAATTTTTGTATGAAATGTAAACCATTGATTTTTTTAAAGTAAACTCTTGTACCTACTGGACAAATTAAGAATTGATCTAACCGAAAAAAATATATAATTAAAAGTCTTGCTTTCATTACAGTTCGTGTTTATCTGTCTATCGATCATTCGTTCAAATTTTCTTGAGTGTTATTCGGGTTTGGAAAAGTCCAGAGCCCGATTCACGTAACAAACGTCAGCCGAGTCGAAGCCTTTAAGGCTCATACACAGGCTCTGATACATTATACCACGTCGTAGCACAACGCAACGTTGTAAAGTGTTTATGTGTGTAAGATCTATTAAGAGCTTCGACTGATTGACGTTTTGTTACGTGAATAGGGGGGCTGCATGTCCAAAAATGTTGTATACTTAATTATCTAAAATGGCCACGATCCGTTACTTAATAAAATAAGTAAGTTCAAGTCAATACCCTCCGCCCACAAATCGTTATGTAAAGAAAAATTTGTATTCTATCTATTTTTAACTTAAATATAAAGCTATTTATAACTGACTTCTCGAAAAGGAGGAAACTTTCAACTCAGTTTTATTTTTAACCTTTTGTTAGTAGTAAAAGGAAGTTACTGATTTAGCCTCGATTTTCCAAAATCGAGTTTTCGCCAGAACACGATCACAGACCACGTCCCAAGTATTCTTTTAAAAAAATATTCAATGTACAGTTTTGACTTTCCTACGATTTTATTATATGTACCTATAGATAATTATCTATTTAGACCTCTATAGTACTAAATTTCGTAAGTGTATATGTTTATTCACGAATTTCTCGGGAACTAAAAGCCATATTGAGATAATAATTTTTAATTTAAATCAGGTATATTCCAACTTAGGGAATAGTCCCAGTTTTATCAAAATCGGTTAGTAGATTTTGAAATATGGGTGTAGTTGACAGATGTTTCATTTCGGTTTAGTTTAATAAATGACTATTACTAACGAACCATACGAAGTAAGTTGTAAGCAAGTAAATGTAGTTGGATATGTAGGCTATACACGTACTCGTATTACGTATATAGCCTATATAGGCCAATCGTTCGCCTTTTACGAACTGCTTGGCAGTTGGTCTATTTTTCAAAGGTCCAACAGCGGTAAATCACCAAAGTCTGAAATGTTGTTAAGATTTTTTCTCAATCATACCTTACAGGTTCAACTCAGTACCTCGTGATCGGGGTCGAATAGGTAGAATGCTTACGAGAAAGGTGTGACGAAATCCGGTAGACGAAATTACAAATTTGGAGTAGATGAGATTCTATTTTTTAATTTTTTGTTATTATTATTTTATTGTTATTATTATTTTATTGTTTGGAAATACGTTATTATCTCTTAATAACTCTATCCTATGGGGTGGAATTAAGGTCATCGGAACACTCGCCGTGGGAAAAGCGAGGAAGACGCAGAGTCGAGCCAACATCTTTTCGCAACCTCAAAGAATCAAGCCGATCAGAAAGAACCCGGTCATCGAAGATTCGAGACGCTCTGAGCTGTATGCGGAAATCTCATTATTTTTATACTAAAGTAAAAGTCGTAAACTTAAGAAAATAATTTATTTGGTTCCACTTTTCCGTCATTAATACATACCGCAAACTTCAACTGTTGAAGCAATAGCTATTTTTCATTCTATTACAAAAATAGATTATTTACATTTCAATACAAAATTACACGTAAGTTCAACAAAATAAATAATTACCAATACATCAACCATCACTTTTAATTTCTTAAGTATAAAATACTCATAAATAATACAAACTAAACACAATCAACTTTTGGCTTCATTCGTTTCTTGGTTACGTAGTTCTGGGAAAAGTTCTATCACACATAAATCTAGAAGGTTGTACACCAGCTGTAACAAATAAAAACGTTATATACAAAGATTCGTTACGAATAGAAAATAAAGTCCCGATAACTACTAATGAACGCGGCCGCCATTGATGTGACGTCAGTCGGGTACAGGTGGGAGCAAATAGTATTGTCGAGGGATTATGTGACGTACGAATGACATACGCAAGCGTGAAATATAGTTCCTCAGCATTAGCATTTTGTAGAGGTTATTCCATCCAAAGGTTGCAGTTGTCGTATTTTTGGTATTTTAAATTTTTCCGCTACATAAGTAGTAAAAGGAAGTTATTGATTTTGCTCCGATTTTCAAAAATCGAGTTTTCAAAAGATCTCCACGTTTTGAGGACCTAAGAACTTTTTCCAACGATATTCACGATGACGTCAGTATGTCTGTAAACATCTCATGACTTTTGAACGGCTTGACCGATCGAAACATGGTTGGTGTTTTCTATTGGGTTCCACATACTTTCTAAAAATCTTAACCGATTGGGCCTAGGATATTGAGAAATTTTGAAAAATCATCAAAAAATATTTCGACGAAACAACGTTTTTTTTTTTCAAGATTAATGTACCGATTTATTATAAAATCTATCCTTAAAAAACTGCGTCCAAAACCCCAATTGCATCAAAATCGGTTTATTCGTTCGTGAGTTATCGTTGACAAAAGTGTTTATATTGACTTACAGTATTTTAAGTACTAAAAAAAACTGCGTTTCATATATAACAAAAGAATCAACTTTCAAAAGTTACAGCTTTTTAAATATGAAAATTACGTCGTTTACTATAAACAACAAACATACTAACTTTCAGACTATACTGATTGATTTTAAAATCTAATCAGCTCGTCTACTTAAAAAAACTGGTCAAACACCGTAAATCAGATAAAATCGGTTGATTTTTTCGGGATTTATCAATGACGAAAATTTTTGACATTAGTTACAAAATAAGCTAAGTAACTATCTTAGAGCTCAAAAATTGCGTTGAATGTCATTTCAAAGATCAAAATCGATCATCGTTTTCAAAATATACAGCTTTTCAAAATTTAAAATACTGTCATTTTTACACAAATTTTGGATTTTTGAACTGTTTAAAAAAATATGTGCGTGGGTAAGCTTTTGCTCTTTTGAGCTTAAAATACCTCAACTTAGCGGAAAGTTTTTAATTATTTTATCCAAACGTAAAGGTATTTGAAACAACCGGTTTGAATAGCCTTGCCAAATACGCAATAGTTTTTATTCATGCATTATTAAACTTTTTAAGTAATTACGTCAGGTTGAATTCCCTATACTTTTTGCTGGATACAGAAAATACACGTGATACTTTTGGCTAATTATTTGCGTTTAACGAGCTGCCTGATAGGATGTATTCAAGAGGGCCCGGACGAAATAAGGTCTTTATAATAGACTCAAAAATATGATGCCAGAAAATCTGTACTTGTGTTTGTCAAGATCCGTCTTAGAGTGTAGGGTGTCCGACCATATGTGGCTTTATATCCTTATTTTGGATAGCAACGCACTACTAAATACGTCTGATGTCTATAGGTGACGAGTACCTGTTAGTATGAGAAGGTTCTGGTTATTCGGTATAGCATGTCCTAAAGATGCATGGTATAGAGTAGTGGTACCTGTTTGTTGAGGTGCGGCTGCTGTACCAGCTGCAGCAGGGCGGCGGCGGGCGCACGAGCGACAGCGGGCAGCCGCGCCAGCCCGGCCCGCGCGCGCTCCCGCTGACACTCGTCCTCCACCTTTACCGAGCCCTTCTTACCGAACAACACGCCTGCAACACACACATACCGTTTATTTTATATTACAGGGCCGAAAAGGGGTTCGGTTTAAAAACGTATCGTTTCAGTAAAGAAAAGATGAAGATGAGGGCTTCTGGTAGGTCTTTCGATATGTGTTTTACCACTCACCTGAGTGCTTGGAAAAATTTAAAAAACTTTAATAACAACAAAGAAAAATATCGATATGCTAGGACTCGAACCTGCTAATTACCCTCAAGCTGGGACGTTCTAACCAACTGAACTACTGACAACTGGTTCGACATGGCGAAATTCTTCTTTGCTCTGTGATCGATTCCGTCGGCTGTATTGGTAGCTAGATTCGAGTCCTAGCATCTCGAAATTTTTCTTTGTTTTTAAAGTTTTACAAGTCTTCCGATAACCTCCATTATTTCGATAACCTGCAAAGGCGAAAAAGGTTTAAAAAAAATTAACTATAGTAGGTAAATTAAGTTACTTGTAAATTTTGACGCGAAAAAAAATAATCGACTCGAACCATATCCGACTAAACACATAAATAAAAAGTAGGTTTGTATTGTTGCTTTTAGGTTCCACACCCCACTGCGGGGTTCCGTCGACTAGCGCCCTACCTGACTTTTTTATTTATTTCTGACTTGTTATATAAATATACAGTTATGTATGTTATGTATGGTAGTGAAATAGTTACTTTTAGTGGAATAGTTAGAGCTAACCGGGACCACCGCCCTTCCCCCTCATGACTGCCCGCCGGCTTTGCACATTATGCGCGCAGTACTCGATCATTATATTGCTGTGATGTTATTTTAAAACTGCGATATTTCTTAAGATATTCATTTAAATCGAATGATGTAAAGGGCAATTTCGTTTTAAATTTAATACTTGTGATGAATAACGTATATACTTGGATAAGGATTAATATCATGTTTATAAAAGTACCTTCGCAAATAATGCAATATTTTAGAACAAATTTGGTTCGCATAAAAAGGTAGTGAGCTAACCTTAAAAGATAGATATATGCTGTCGCGGACTTTTTTTAGAATTTTTAAAGGGAAATAATTCCGTCATACGTGATTTTTGCGAAACTATAACCGTTTACACAGCGGAAGCTCTTAATAGGGAAAAAAATCCCCCGATTTTGAAACATTCTTCATTAGTGCTCTGCTCTTATTGGTCTTAGCATGATGATATATAGCCTATAGACTTCCTTGATAAATGGGCTATACTGAAAGAATTTTTCAAATTGGACCAGTAGTTCCTGAAATTAGCGCGTTCAAGCAAACAAACTCTTCAGCTTTATAATGTTAGTATAGATTTCCTCTCGTCTTCTTGCCATTTAAGTATTTGTTTCAAGTTTGATTATAATTCTCACAATTCATTTTTGTTTAAAAAAAACGAACAAGTCTCTCATTAGTCGCTCATGATATGTAACATCTGACATTTGAAGGTCACCTCACCAGGGTATTTGGTACCACAGCCTTACATATTCCTGCCGCAATAGCGTCAATGAATGTCATCGTCGTGTTCCGGTTTGGAGGATAAAGTAGCCGGTAAACTTATGCACGTTGCATTACCATCCAGCTACACGGATAGCAACGCACTATTAACATATTTGGTACCTATAAGCGATGTCTCTATCCATCAGTAGAGCCACCTGTTTGTTTGCTATCTAATGATACTGTTACGAGCTTGGGGTTCGCTATTGCGTAATAAAATACCACTTAAATGAAATCGTGTTTATTCAGCACTAGATGTACAATACACCACAGTAAAAGTCGTATGCACACTAACTAACTTACACTGTCACTAAACTCGCTAAAATCAATCGACGGAACCAAATCACTAAGCTATCACAATATCCGTATGTGAACCAATTCGTTATATCACTTTTATCGCATCGATTATATCACTTCGTATCGTTTTACCAAAGAACTCAAAACGAGACTGAACTGAAACTTAAACTGACTCGCTTTTAATCAAAACGCCCTTATATACAAACAAGGTCATCTTCGAGGATGATCTCTACGTTTCTACCATTATACCGATCAATCGATGAGTCATACGTAATAAACAATCAAATGTAAACAAGTCATAGTACACGCGAATTTCAACCTAACGCCTAAAGCAAGAAGGTTCATTATGGCATGTTATCTGTGTTCTTTTAAGTACCTATTGTTTCCGATAATAACAACTGTCTCTTTGTTTATCTAGATTCTAGATCATTTCGTAACGTTTTTATCTAGATCATTCTGTAACAGTAATATTACGGTACCGCGGTGTGGCTAGGAGAATTTCAAATTATTATTTTTTTGCAGGATAAAATGCAAGAGTCCTTTATGAACACTGGTGACTTCTTTTTAGAGTCAGGTGTTAAAAGGGTGGAGCCGTTTGAACGGCCTAGACGTATCTACTCCTTGTTGAACACGATGGGCTGGGCAGTAATCACTTTGACACCTATGTTGTATTACTTGTTTGGTTTGTTATTAAGTGGAAAGCTGCTTTATTTTTCTATTGGAAGCGCTATACTAGCTGCTTGTGAGTATATTTTTTCACTTGTGCGTAAGTTTTAACATGCTGTGTGTATTATATATACAGTGAGTAAGAAAAACCCTGGCCAATCGTCAAATGTGATATTTGGTAATACGATCATAAACGTGTCATTATTTTGTAGATATCGATATATAACTTTTCCTTATTATAATAATTAATCTTAAATTATATTTTTAAATACTACCTGCAACACAAACATATGGCACATAGTCTTTTTGACTTTCCGCTACGTGTCGATTTTCGAAAATCGAATTTTCACCAGATCTCTGTTTCACGTTTTGAGGTTCTAAAAACGTTTTCCGACTATTTTCAGTTACGATGACGTCAGTATATCTGTAGGTATCTATGTGTGTGTGTATGTGTATATTGTACCCTGGTTGTAAGAGAGTCAGAAAAGGTGCGTTAACAATGGCGGGACTACCGTCTGGCATGTTCGAATCATTGATGTTGAAATAAAACAAAGCTCGCCTAACAGCCGTCTTAGGCGCTGTCAAATGCGGTGGTTTCTAAGCGAACTTTGTATGGATCCTCATGATTCTCCTTTAAAATTTAACGATTGACGTCAATTTCCAAGGTGACACTAAAACAGTTTTTGAACACATGACTAAGTGTAGGTTTTGTGCAAGTATATTGCTAGCCTGTTAAATGATAGGACAGAATTATATAGACATATTTTTAAAGCGGATGCCATGAAATTAAATTTTATCAGAGCCAGACCAGAGGTTTCGCCTCTGTAGTCCAGTGGTCTGGTGTCGGAGTTGACCACACGAAATCCCGGGTCGGGAAATCAAAAATGGGATTTTTTCAGTTTTCTGATAAAATCAACATTGCCTGGGATTGGAAAAGTGCCCGGTTGGTGATAGGCTAGCCACTTATCACATTGTGGGACTGAGTATTTTCGGCTAATCGTGGGTGCAATGGTAGGTACCATTCTTCGTGAATACGGGCGTGAAGATACTTTTTTCAGACCAGCGCGGCGGTTGGGCCGCAAACGAACAATATGATAATTCCCCGTTTATTGGTATTGAAAGTATGAACAAGCATGGAAAGTATGCAATTATGGATTTATATAAAATTACTAGTATATATTTTATCAATATATTGGTACATAAAGACCTTTTTTTGCAGTTTATATACTTCTACAAAAGTCTATCGGAATGTCGCAGATAAGTCAAGGATCGTCCTACGGAACAGAACAGAAGTAGTACAAGGGCAAATGGTTATGTCTTTCATTTATAATGCTAATAATTCGAAATCGAATTTTTTCGTCTGTGAAACAAGACAAAAATTATATAGAGTTGATTTGTTAATAATTATTCATCGCCGCTGGAATTTTAAATACTACCATCCAAGGTATTTATTAACATATAACGAGTTAATTAGTTATTATGAAAAGTTGATTCTCAAGTCAGGCCCCGGTCAGAAGTCTTGTTTTAGAGGGACGCAGCTTTAAGAATAAACGTGGTATGCGATTCTACTGTTCATTGTCTAAATAAATTTAAAGTTATTGCTATCTTTCTCTCCCCGAAATGAAAAGAAAGAGACGGGAATTGTTTAATCTTGCCAAATTGACCTCATCGTAAATGAAGCTGCTAATTATATTTACATGCATAGACATATTTTTGTGTAGACTGAAGAAATATATATGTCAACGTAAAATTGTAAAAAGCGTTAGTTTATAATATATCTAGGGAATTTATAATTTGGTTAGGTTAGGTTTTCAGTTTTTTTATAATATTACTACGGTAGTATCTACTATCTAACAGCATTTACAATTTTACGGTACGGACTAAATATTTCGCGTTTCTTTTTATTTCGGTGTAAGAAAAATAGCAATTACTTTAAGACGATATAAAGCAGTGTCAGGGATATTTTTGTTTAGTTTTTTATTACTGTAATTGGATGTAATACAGAACAATATTGTTTTTGATTATTAAATTGATTTGCATATCTAAATTAACCGTCATATGTGTGTATGAGTGTCCAAATTAAGCTATCGTGTTCCATTTTGCAGTGAAAGATAGCTGATGAACATAGTGTTTACGTGCATAGCATCCCCGTCATGCGAGTAGCAATGCATCTTACCGCTTTTCACTAGACGCCATCTTTGCTATAAAAAATGTTCCTCTCCACCTTTACTGAACTAGTTATTCAAGTGCTTAGCGATCGCTACGAGGCCATCGATGGGGATTGGGTTCGATCTCCAACAGGGGCAAATGTTTGTGTGATGAGCATAGATGTTTGTATTTCTGAGTTTGAGTGTTTATTAAATGTATTTATTTATTCATTCATTATTTTTTTTTGGTTTATATAAGTATGTGTTTCAATACATTGACTAACATCCATATCACATGCAAATAATTTGCTTACTTAGGGGTTCTGTCAATTAGTATAATTGGGCCAGTTATACATATATTTATTATTACGGGCCTGATTAAAGTAGACTGATAATTAAAGATCAAAAATGTAAATCGGGTAATCGAATATTGAGTATGTTTCTTTATTAAAAATCAATCTCTTATGTAAATAAAAGTGTTACAAAAAAATTTTGTTCTTTGGCAAAAATTTGATGCCTTACGAAATAAAAGAAAATGGAAATTTAAATACACATAATCCGACATCGACTAAAATAAAAAATTGTAAAAAACACTTCAATATTTGCTAATTACGTAATTCGTGCATGTTAAATACTTCTTAGCAGTAATTCTACACGGCACATTGTCAAGGCTACTGTAATTACGTAATAGTTTGAGGAAATTAAACGCGCAATCGAGAAGACGTATAACAAAATATTTTTTATATATAATAAGAATAACAATGTTTTCGCACAAATTAAAAAACGACGCTTTCGTAAAAATTTTGTAGATGTTTGTAAGCTTTCGCACCAATTTTGTAAACGACGCTTACGCACAATGTTAAAAGCGACGCTTTTGCGCGAATTTTGTAAACGACGACCCTTAAGCACAAATGTTGAAAACGACGATATTGTAAACGACGCTCAAATTTTATAATGGACGCTTTCGCACAAATGTTGAAAACGTCGCTTTCGCATAAATGTGACTTAATTTTGTATGTTATGTGTCCAGACAAATATCTATCGGCCTTGCACAACCCTTACAAGGTACAACATCAAAACATACTAAAATGATTATAGATCAGTTGGTGCTATATGCCCATTGCAATCAAATATTTAATAATATATGTATAAAAGCGTAGTGAACTTTAATTTATAAATTAATAAAGAAAGGTCAAACATACCAAAATAGTGTTAAGTACATATTCCATATACAAACTAAAAAAAAAAAAGTAGTAGTCAGGTCAATAAAATAAGGAAATTGGTAGTAGCCCTCAATCTCGCGAGTCGATAAGCACATGATTTTTTGTGAACCGGGTTGTCTATTGTCGTTCGGATCACTCTGTATTACCAGCAAGGAAACCGACGCTATGATATTTATTAAATTTAAGAAAAAAAATAATGTTGCTGTCTTCGAAAATAGTTTCTTACGGACTTTACGGATCTTACGGACTGCCCGCGAAACTTCAAACGTGGATCGCCAGCTTTTTGGAAGACCGCAACATTAGAGTTGTAGTTG
>DWBA01000605.1:0-12726 GCA_018236825.1 Apodemia zela | reverse complement strand
TTATTGGTCAAACTCAAACCAAACCTGTTTTATCGATCTCGACATTATCACGCGCTGCGTATCCTAAGCCGGCTGGATGATGTAGCTCTCTAAAGATGAAAGAATTTTTGAAATCGGTCTAGTAGTTTTGTGTGAAAACATTACAAACATACATACAAAAACACAAATTTTTCCTCTTTATAATATTAGTTTAGATTAAAATATACAGTGTGTATTATATTGTACGAGTATAATAGTCAATATTTAAGCGATCGTAATTATTTTTTTAATTAGGGCCAAAGCGGTCAAAAATTCAAGTGAAATGTAATTGAAGTGTACAATGGAAATGACATATTCACTAAGCATCAAGGCGGTATTGTATTTTGATCAAATATCTATAATATCTTACCATCCACATTTGAACACTAGGAGTCGGATGTAAGTATCTGTCCGAGTATAAAAATTAGAAGTTTCGACCTTGGTGTATGTTTCCATTTTACACTTGAATGACATTTCACTAGATATTTTGACCGCTTTAGCGCTAAACAAAAAAATATAATTACGGTCTAAAATATTGACTTATATACAATATAATGTACACTGTATACTTTAATCCTAAATATATCTATTATAGTATTAGCAAGCGTATATTACAGTATATACATATACTAAATAATATACACTAGCGTGGTCTACTGTAGGGGCAGACGTAATAATACTTGAATATTCAAGACAGAGTTCAAGGTGGTAGAGGTCTGCATTGAAACCAATTATAAAATATTTTGCCTCATCTACGGGCTCTTATTACTGTAATATTTTGCTATAAGATACCAAATAATATATCAATGTTTGTAACGTCATATGTGTTTTATTAATATGCATTTACTTACCTAGACATGTTTAATTCAATACATAACGTACGTCATGCGGTTTTGTAGATTGTATAACACAAGTTTGTTTTGACCGTTAGAAGCGAAGTTTTTGTAGCAGCAGGTTGAAAAAGGTCGACTATACATATTTAAATAGTTAAATTATTTATCATTATAATTAAAAAAGACTTAGTCTTTAAATATCATAGCTTCTTATAAAAACATGATTTAAAGAAATTGCGACTTGCTGCTTGTTCTGTCGCTTTCCATCCTATGACAGTCATTTTATAAGAAGACATTATTAATAGATAATATTTTTTACAAAATCTTCAATATCTTCATATGAATATGGTGTTATTACTTAGTAAAGGGTCACAATAATATAAACTGATTATATACTCTCATACTAATCAAAGATCATAAAGTTCACTTACCGTTTCCCGCAATTTATCCCGCGCAAGTACCTTTTTACTAAAAGAAAATTAGTGTTAAAAAAATTCTCATTTAATTAATTACTAGGTATTATACGAAAAATATTTTTATCTATTATCGTATGCCATCCACTGACACACAGTAATACCTAATATCTTATTACATATTTTCATGTTTTTAATTAGTAAAACAAACCATCAATATGTACTATGCTATTATGAACAAGAGACTAAGTCTGTAATAACGCTGTAACAACATACATATATATACAAAAACGGGTAAAGGAAACTAATAAAATACAGTTAACGGTTCACCAACGAACTAAAATATACCGCCAAATCGCTTCCGACATCAAACTAGAGGGCTTGATTTAAAATATAATTGACCACCTTCACGATGCGGATTTTTTTGCTATGAAAACCAAATTAGACAACAATAACCTTGAACACTTCTACAAAACATGTAGGCCATTAACCCTTGCCAAATCTGGTTGTGATTCACGCTGTAATCAAAGTAATAATAAAGCTTTAAACAGTTTTTGCGGCCCGTTCGTTAGAGACTCGAAGTTTTAAATGGCCATTTTTTTGCTACATCACAAGACTGCGCAATCGCATAATTAATGTAAATTAAATTTTCCAACGGTTTCAAACAGTACTTTGAAAACCTTAAATAGGTGATTTCAATAACAAACAAATCAATAACCTTGATCACATGAGATTTGAAGGGTCCAAATTGAGTCATTTTTTAACCAATATTAGAATTCTCAGAGTCGACATATTAATAACGTGGCCAAATTTGGCTACAAAAAACTTACTAGTTAACCAGGAAAAACAGTAGTAAGTACTGTTTTTCTTGGTGTTCGGTACCTGGTTCAAGCCCTCCCATTGGATGCAAACTCACTTGAAATAAGTATTGTTTATATCATCCTTCCTTTTGATGGCATTAAACATGGTGTCTTAAATAATATACGACTACGCTATTTTTTGATAACCCTGTGTCTTTCCTCGCACCCGGCATGCCGGTGCCAAAGATCTCTTCGGATTAATTCCTATCGTAAATTATGTGTAGGTATTTACCGGCTACTTTACCCTCGAAACCGGAACACAAGTACCTACCACAAGCATTAACGATACTATGGAAGGAATAGGTAACATGGTGGTAACAAGCCCAGACGGGACGATGCAGAACTCTACTACAGTAGTCGCAATGGTAGTGACAATATTCGCCTTTTATGAATTGCCTGGCGGAAAGGCAATTTATTTATGTTTCAAAAGGAGTCCGAATTAAAACGGGGAACACGAATACGATTCGACACAAGAACAGACGGTATATGTCTATTCTTTTGTCGAATAATTGGAAATACTGAAACGGTATTTTAATATGTATATTTATTATATTATTATCTATCTAAAACTAGTTAAACAAGAAATAAAGATGTTCGGAATTCAATTTAAATGTTATTTGCAATACATATATTTTCTGTTGATATACCTAACATTATGTTAATTGTAATATCCTCACGGCCATTATCAGAAGGTGCTAGGTTCACTTCGTTGACGGAATAAAATCATTAACCTAGCCATGTGATAATTAGAAATCGTTTTACAAATCGGTCACATAGTAACTTATACTGTACAGAATCTCTGTAAAACAGAAGAAATTTTCGACCGCGTAGGTATCGACTCCATATTTCTAAAAATCATTTGGTCCGGGCTCCTTTGAAGAATAGACCAACTGCCGTTCTGCCAGGCTGGTTGCAAAATGCGACCGATTGGCTATACGTGTCACTACCACCGTGACAACTAGTGGTAAAGTTCCGCAACCACTCGTCAGGGTATTTGGTACCACCGCGTTACCTATTCCTGACGCAATAGCGTCAATGGTTGTCATGGTCGTGTTCCGGTTTGGAGGGTAAGGTAGCCTTACTTATGCGCGTGGCTTGCCATTCCTCCACACAGATTAAACGCACCATTAACATCTTTGGTGTTTATAGGCGATGGTTTCTTTTTCCATAAGGAAAACTATCTGCTTGTTTGCTGTCTTATAATATAAAAAAAATTTGCCTAGTCTATTTATGTACAACTTTGACATACCCATAAATGGAGACCGGACTAAAATACCCATAACTGTATAAGGTAGGTATTAATCAAAAATATGTATTTCGAAAATTTAACCATCGTATGTTTTAAAATTGAATTAAAAGCAAGCGAAGCCGTAAGCAACAACCAATCTTTATATCAAAGACCATGTGTGGAGATATTCTAAAATAGCGTGTGCTGAAACGCAGTTACCGTATACTGTATAGACCTTCCATACACAAATCAGAATAAAAAATGTCCTTCCAAACGACCTCTAAACGGGTACTTAGCCGGCAGTAGTCGGTGTACGGTGCGGCATCGGTACTTATGTTTGTGGAATAAGGCCCCAACGGAATTCAATGTTTTCTCGACCCAGAGCGGTTCTTCATAGCTGTCTGTGTTTTAAATGTATTAAATGCTAACAGCGTCCGATAACCCCGAACGCAAGGACATGCTAGTCTGCCCGGTGCGATCGTTACATTTTTATTATGTTTTTCTTGCTCCTTTATATTTATCTGAAAATCCTTTTGTATTGCATATACATTACTACCAGTCATAAAAAAACACATTTGATTGGTAGATATAGAGATCGGCGAGATCAAATCGAAAATAAATATGGGAAATCGAAAAAAGCACGCCTCATAACGCTCGTTTAATTTAAAAAATAATTTATTGATGAATAAATTTTCTACAGGTCATTTCACCGCTATTAAATTAATTATTGTTGTGGGTACTATTACATCAATTTTTAATGTTTTGTTAATTATAATTAAACGACACTGAGTTATATAGCAATTTTCAATAGGAAAACCATCATTCGACATACTGAAGCCGTAAAAAATTGTACTTAGTACATTAAATATTTTGAGCGTAATCGTGGACATCGTCCGGAGATCCACAAAATTTCTTAAATCAGTTTTTCTTTTCATATATTATACCTACTTGACAAATATTTTTTTAAAGTATAAAATTTGATTTTAAAATGGATTATTGGAGATATTAAGATCTCACAAATTATTGTATTAATGAAATATGAAAACAATATATACAGTTTAAGTCCAGAAAAATGCTCTAAATCAACATGTCGAGAGTAGAGCAATTAACTTATCTTTTTTTACATCTATATATAAAAGAAAGTCGTGTTAGTTACATTATTTATAACTCAAGAACGGCTGAATCGATTTGGCTGAAAATTGGTGAGGAGGTAGCTTAGAACCAGGAAACGGACATAGGATACTTTGTATCCCTTTCAACCGTGTTTCCGTAAAATTTATAAAATCAAAAATCTGCTTATTTATTATCTCTAAGGCGGAACGAAGTTCGCGGGGTCCGCTAGTTTAATATAGATAGATGGATATATCGAGTATAAGTGACGCATCGCTAAATTACCATTTTTAAGTAATTAACCGTAACGGTATCATATTATGAAGGTTATGAAGGTATTGTGTTTGCATGAAATGTTACTCACATAAATAACCATTAAATGAAGCGCCACGTTTTTTCGCACAAGAATCACCAATTGTTGAAAAAATGCAATGGTAAATGACCTAAACAGATAAATGTATTGGATAATAGCTAAACAATGGCTCTTCTTATTCAAGGTGACTTTTCAGTTCTTGACAGGAAATAGTCAGTAGGTACAAATCATTCCATGTAATTTTAAAATAGGTACACTAAAGTTTTTTTATTTTTATTGTTTAAGCCATTTTGTATTGAAGAATCTGCCTCTCTGTCAGGCAGTTCATAAAAACAGAACGTTTGGCCAAACGTGTTACTACCATCGTGTTTACTAGGTGGTAGATTCTTCATCGTCTCGCATGGAGTTTTTACCATTACCGTATCTTTTCTTCCACAATAGGGTGTATTCTTGTCACTGAGTTTTCTGTTTAGAATAAGGTACTTGTTAAACCTATGAATGTGGCATATCATTCTAGCCTCATGGATGACAATGGACCAATTATATTTTTAGTGCTTACGTGGTCTACTCTTTTTATATATTAGTATCTGTAATACAATATACTCGTAGTATAGTATCTGTGACCGCCCCGTCCTATCATTGGCTGACACCCACAGTACAAGCAAATAATTTGCTTACTTTGGAGTTAGATACAAATTGTGTTAAATTTGACTAGTGATATTTATTATTATTATTTCATAGAAGTAAAATTTTAATAAATAGACCAATATAAAAAAAAAACATTAATACTCGTATTAACAACGAATAACAAAATTCACATCGATTGTGAGTCTATTTTTTAACAAGCATTGAACTTCACCTTTGGCTAACAATTTCAAGTCGATTGCGTGTCGTTCGGTATTGAGTCCATCATACCAACACTCGGTATATAGTTGAATGCTAATGACGTAAAATGATGTTATGACGCTAAAATTTACTTTAGAAGTATTATGATATAAAGTTTAAACCTGTAAAAAAGTTTTGATATTGACTTAACCTAATTTTTTGTCTACTAATGTAAAACATGTTTCAATAAACAAACAGGCAATTCTTAATATTGGGATAGCACATTTTTTTACTTATTTTTTAACACGAATTGATCTGACCCCAAAGTAAGCAACTTGTTATGGGTGTTAATCTACAATATTAACACATAGAAAAACATATATAAATAATGAAATACATTTAATCATTTAATAAACACCCAAACCTAGAAATACAAACATCTATGCCCATCACACAAATGCCTGTCCCTGTCGGGAATCGAACCCGAACCCCATTGATTTCGTAGTCAGTGTCACTAACCACTCGACCAACGGAGCGGTCAATATGTATAATACATACTATACAAATATATCGAACCACATGCATTTACATATTATTGTTGCAGTGTGGTCTTTCCTTATATTCCTAAGGGCTATGCACGAAGTCACTCTCAAAACATCAAATATTTTGGGTTATGCGGTTCTTTATGGCAGGATTATAAAATAGGGACTGTGTATTCACGCCTGGCTGCGCAGACGCATACAATTACGAAACGAAAAAAATCTCAACAATGCAGGGCTCGTCCTTGGATCCCCAACAAAAGCCGAGAAAGGGCGAAGGAACTTGTTTAACTAACCTTGGGACTTTCACTGACTACCTACGCATAATTTTGCTAATAGTCGGAGATAATATACGTAAATTTTATTATTCTTTAATGTCATTTTCAATATCATGAGAATACTATTAAATTTTTGTTGATTCGAAAAAAGCTTTAACTTTATACATAACATGTAGGCTAACTACGCAGTAGTTCTTGGTATGAGCTTCCTCACTCCCTTTGAAGTAAATACAATAAAAAGTTTAAAATGGCAAGGCTGTAGCTACCTTTTAAGATGGACAGTAAAAAGACATTTAGCCATACCGTGAAAGAAAAATCAAAACACCTTAATTTTTTTGCTTCCAAAACTATACTATTCACATTTTTTTAGAAATATAGATTTAGGTCGAGATCGCATATATCAGTTTATTCAATGGCAAGCCAATTATTTTAATGTGACACACACATATATAACAATGATGTGGGTGTGAATATAGAAGCGAGTAACCGTTATGGAAGCGCATACCAGTGACGTCAACGAGGCCTTATGCCTACTACGCTACATGAATACGTTATAAAACAGACAAGAATAGTCACTATCAGGGGCATGTTTTGAAATATTACTTGACTGCGTACATACTATTTCATCATCGACCAAGTGACAGTATTGAAATGTATCGATTAACCTATTCCTTTCTTTTAATTTCAGATAGAGATGTATTCTCGGAGCACAGCGGAGCTAAATGTACACAAGAACGACGTAATAAGGAACCTCGAAGATTTGTATCATCGATTTTAGGAGGAGAAATACCGTATGGTAGTCACAGAGGACATGTACTTACACAAGCTGAACGCAAACAATACTTACCGGTCATCGAAGACAAGAAAAATGAAGAAAAACCGCTCATCAAAGAAGAAAAGGATATTTTAGAAAGCGAACCAGTAGTTCTTCCAAGCAGAAACTCACCTTCTCCTGAATCCACTCCATCACCAGGGGTCGATAACAGCGTTACATGCCAAAAAGTTTCAGTAATTCAAAGAACACCATCGCAGTCACAATTTGGAAATAGTAAAAAAGAGACGGCAGAAGTAACCATACCAACCACTTTACCGACACCAGAACCCGAACAGGATCAACCCATTGATTACGCCATTGCCAAAAAAAGAGGCGAAACAGAGGACGAGGAAACTGAAAAGAAAATTAGAGAACAAAGAAGAACTAGTAGCTCCAAAATTGCAAATGGAATTTTGGCTAGACCAACTTTAATATTAAGAAATCGACCAGGAACTAAAATACCTGGCATTATTAATGCTGCAGCGGGTCACGGACGATCTAGTGGTGGAAATAATTCTAATAGTAATTCACAAAACAACAGCAGCTCTGGAAGTTTTAGTTCTAGCAATGGTAGTGCGCCTTCTTCAGGCGGAGGTGGCGCCCTAGGTGGTGGTTCAGGTAGTGGTGGTAATGGCCGTGATGGTAGATCAAACTATGGGCCCAATAGCCCACCTACTGGCAGTCTTCCACCTTTTTATGAAACTCTTGGACCCTCTACTAAAAGTGGACAAAACAACTTCAATGCCAACAGTAACTTTTCTAACGAGTTTAATATTATTAACGGATTTAACATGGATTGCGAAAATACTGAAAATTCCAATACAAATTTTACGGAACAAAGCAAACAATACTCTTTGATGCAAAATGCACATTACGGCTTAGCTCTTAAAGATGAAGAAATTGAATATGAAAACAAATTAGAAAATCTTGGGGCCGTTAGTAATTACAATAGTAATTTTGACGACTCTATGGTTGTAGATATGGGAGAAGATGTAATTGACAATAACCAATTTTATACGACTCTAACATTTGCTTCAAATGAAGGAATATTAGGGAATTTATCAGACTCAACAGATGATTTTGCAAGCCTTCTTAGTAACCACGTTGAATCTATAACCGACCCTGATGTGCGAGAATCTTCATCAATATCTCCAGATTCTGTCCATAATCCAGTTGATATTGAATCGCTAGCAGAACAAGTTAATTTAAGTAGACAGTATTATGAAAAAGCTAATTATTTGGCATTCGCAAGTCAAGAACAAAGTTCATCTTATAACTTTGCAAAAGAACGCCCTGACTTACTAATGCAATTAAATCCTGCTTTATTACAACACAGCGAGGGGCAAATGCAACAGTTGCAGATTCATGTACAGTTACAACAACGGCAACAAATACTGTCTCCAGGATTTCCATTCACTAGTCATTCTTTGGATTTAGATTCTCCAACGGGGGTGTCTCTTCCTTCGCCAGGAGGGAACAGCTCATTAGATGGCAACAACCACTTAGAAAATTCATCACTCAGTCCTGCTGCCGCTGTAAGTTTGAAGAAAAGCTCTGTCGCTGATGGCAAAATGCAAATCTTGCAACAGAGGGTAAGCATTATTTGATTTTAAGGCGAAGCTTTACTCTTGGATCTTTGGTGTCATGGAAAACCAATGCACAATCAGATCAAATGACACTGAAGTTTAGAAAAGAACTTTTGTTATATAGCGCTGAGCCTGAATCAACTTATGCTTCAACCTAATGCAATGTTTTTTTTTTAAATTTAATTCTAGAAGGACAGCTATAATTGATTATGCTCAGCTTCAAATCAATTTTATATCGATTGACATACCAAAATGTGGCTGTCCTTGAAAAGAATAGTGTAACTAATCTGTGTCCTTTTTTACTTTTAGTTGGGTCTACCGGCAGAGCTTCCATTAGAATTCATTAATGGTGGACATGGTGTCAAAAATCCTTTAGCAACCGAAGCAAACGCCAGACAAAGAGAAGAAGAGAAAAATAAACAAGTTTTAGTCAGTGAAGACGATCCCACAAAGTTTGTTTGCAGAGTGTGCTCAAAAAATTTCAGCCTGCAAAGGCTTCTTAATCGACATATGAAATGTCATTCTGATGTTAAACGTTATCTATGTACATTTTGTGGGAAAGGTTTTAACGATACTTTTGACCTAAAAAGACACACAAGAACGCACACAGGAGTGCGTCCGTACAAGTGCAATCTATGCGAGAAATCGTTTACCCAAAGATGCTCTTTAGAGTCACACTGCCTAAAAGTTCATGGAGTCCAACATACGTATGCCTACAAAGAGCGAAGAACAAAGGTAATTCACTTTTTCAGGATTTTTAGCATTTTTAGGGAGATAACTTCATTACCTCTTTACTAATTTCCTTAATTATCACATTATACATTTAAATTTGTTACTTTAATACACCTTTAATAAAATCTTCGTTACAATGAGTAGGTGACAAATCCAAACACGTATGAGAATCTTGTTATTAGCTCTGTACGTATCAAATTTTAATTGCATTACAGAATGTAAGTAAAGTATTGTGGTTAAAGACATGATCCCAAGGAGTTACCAGGGTGCCTAAAATATCTAATAATGTATCCCTAACGTAACAGAAGATATCTATATTAATTAATTAGTAATCGCCTCTGTGGCCTAGTGGTCCGGTGTCGCAGTTGACCACACGAGGTCTCGGGTTTGATTCCCGAGTTGGGAAATTCGAAAATGTGTTTTTTCAGTTTTCTGATAAAAATATTGTTGCACGGGATTAGAAAAGTGCCCGATTGGCGATAGGCTAGCCACCTATCACATTGTGGGACCAAGTATCTTCGGCTAATCGTGGGTCCACTGGTTGTACCTCTGCCTACTTCTTCAGGGATACGGGCGTGAAGATATTTTTTTTAAATTAATTAATATTGTAAATGCGAAACTTTCGATGTTATGATGTATGGATGGACGTATGTTTCCTGCTCATTCATTCTTAAACTACAAGACGGATGTGGGTGAAATTTGGCACACTGGTAGTTAATGACACATACGTTACTTTTTATCCCAAAAACTTTTATAATGCAGTGGGCTGCACGGTACATACAGCTAGTATTAAATAAACATAGGCTTCATAATCTGTCATTACAATAGCTTTGTATCTCATTTTTATTTTTTAAATAGCAAAAAAAACCATACAGCAAATTTGAAACACAGTTATATGAAATTACACCCCAAATCCTATGTTGCAATTTTTTACAAATCGTACTGTTTACTAAGTCAAAACATGTTCTTTTGCAGATGTATGTATGTGAAGAATGCGGCCACACTACATCAGAACCTGAAGAACATTACATGCACCTTAAGAAACAACATCCATACTCGCCTGCGTTATTAAAATTTTACGACAAACGACACTTCAAATTTACAAATGCAACGTTCGCCAATCAACTACTAGGACAGCTACCAATGCCAGTACATAATTGAAAATAAAGGACAATAAATTTGGCACAAAATTTGTAGTTTCGGTACAAAGTAGAAAAAATAATGAATTAACATTTAAATACGAATTTAATCCGTCCATTTACAAGTAACGAGCGGAAAGATTATAATCCCAGTTCATATTGAATTAAATAGGTATGTATCATGTCTTCCAAACTAAAGTAGATACATACAAATAAGTCTCAATTATTTTAATAAAGAGAATTTTAAACCTTGTAACCATAATGTATACTTTCGTAATAGTAAACATAATTCAATCGGCCTTTATACAGGCATGACTGCAATTAATAAATCAAAGTATCGGGTATTATGTGCAATCTTTGGTGACGGTAAGGGATTACTTTAAGTTAGTTTAAGTATACTATAAAACTTAATCAACAAGATTACATTCGGAATTATATTGTAAGTTTTATTTCAAATCAGCGCACAAATTGGATGAACGAGGAATGGTGCTAAACTAAAGTATTATATTTATCGCTGACTTGAAATGAAATAATGATTTGGATGACCCTTTTTGTCCAGATCATGTATTAAAATATTGGCTACGTTAATGCCAGTTAGCCTTTGTATTTAATCTATTGAAAGCCAGTGCGTGACACAGACTTCATTGGCATAAGTTCTAACAGATGCTAGGAACCTGTTGAATCATAAAATATTATTTTTGATCAAATGTAAATTAAAACAATAATCATAGTCATCGCAAACTATCTAAAGTACTACTAGAGTAAAATTTTTAATTGCTACATTTAATCAGAACAAGACTGAAATATTCGCTGCGCGTATATTAACATTGACATATTGGTGTAATTTAAATAAATATTTTTCTATTATGTTTATTGTCGTGCGATTAAGAATTGTTAAACTATTCGCGTAACTTAATAACCCGAGTAATTTATAAGCAAATGAAGTCTGTAATATGCTGTAGTTCTTAGTTTAAACTAAGGAATCTCTATCCTCGTTTAGTGATATTAGTCTCTAATTATTATCTATGAAATATTAACACAAATTATGTCACAAGTTTAATGTGTTATGTACTTAATGTTATGTTTGTTCATTGTTGGTACTTATAATAACGGAATTTTTAAATTTATAGTGGACGCCCATAATGGGCACACGATAAGTCGTACCAAGTGGTAATGCATTTCTAGAGTTATTTATATTATTTAAATTATAATTCGATCGGTTACAGTTTGTGCTGTGAATGTGTGTGCGAATCTCATTGTGTAATTAAGTTATTTTATTGATAATATAATTGTTACGATATAGACAAAATGTCGAGGGGAATTATGACGCCGTCGATTATGATCTGAAATACTTCGATGCTCAATTTTGGTACATTTGCGCTTTCACAACGAAGCTTGTGGATAATAAATTGTAAATATGTCTAAATTAGGTAAATAATTGAAATTAAAGCGTAATATCTTATTATTTAGTAGTACCTAATTAGTAGTTATGAGATTTTAATAAAAATTGTTATAGTATTTTTATCAATTGGATAAGTTTGATAGATCTGAATCGTATATTGGCTTATCGTATGGTTTTGTCCCATCATAATGTGATAGCGCAGTGCCCTGGCTTTACCTTTATCTTTGCATTTACTAGCATTTTAAATCCATCGTCAAGTAGTAGTTTCATATTTTAGAAACGCTCTTGTTACTCTGTACTGATAAGCAATATATCATGATTAAAAGAGTTATTTTTTGTTTTATTCAAATAACCAACTAATACCAACACACTTGTTCAAAAAGAGGCATATCCACTATCCATAAAGGATTTGTGCAATACCTAGGTACATTCAAGAAGGTATTGTGTCACATGTGCGCCTTTCTCGCTCCTGCATTCATAATCTATACTTCTATACTAATATTCCGTGAAGAGGTAAAGTTTGTGACTTTGTTTGTTTGTTTGTAAGAGCCAATCCCCCGTACCCCGTGTTGGTTCGGGCTCCTTTGAAGAATAGACCAACTGCCGTTCTGCCAGGCATGTCGTAAAAGGCGACTA
>DWBA01000604.1:0-12740 GCA_018236825.1 Apodemia zela | reverse complement strand
ATTACAATGATAGCGGTTTGTCTATGTTTTTACTGGTGGCGCCCTCTGCGCCGAGCTTTGCGTAAAACCTCCTATTAATGTAACAAGTTGCTATATTAATATTTATATATTTTTATGTATTATTGATGTAGTTCAAGTTATACGGTATAAATTATGTATGTATGTTGTACACATGCAGCTGCTACGATCGCCTGTCGCGAGGATACATAGAAATGCTTATAAATACAAAAATATATAACATCGAAACCTAGAAATACAAACATCTATTCTCAACACGAAGCTTCTTCCTCGGGAATCGATCTCTAGCCCCGTCAATTGGGTTAGGGTTGCTAACCATATCACCAACGAACAGTCAATATATTAATATGATAAATACATTATTGAATATAATAAATACAAAATGATCACGAATTAATCTCGATGGTAATTATGACGCGCGAAAACAGTAATACATTAATAAATAATTAAATGTATGCCTTATTTGTTCCACAGATCTACAATATTCTCAATTAGAAGTGGAGATTGTATGTAAATACGTAGTAAGCATATATTAAATGATCGAACGAGTCTTACATTAGTTGCATATTATGATTTGTAACATCTGACATTTGAAGGTCAACTCAACCAGAATATGCATTAAATATAAAAATTTTATACTAAATATTTTTGACAATCTATTTAGACATTTTAATAGTCTAGTGATCAAGTGGTTAGCCCATTTAGCTTAGATCATGAGGTCCTAGGCTTGATACAGAGGCGGGCAAAACGATGTAGTTTTTTGGAAGAAAAACCTCAATACCACCTTAGAGTCATGTCGTATGAGCACGTTAAGTTATCGGTCTTATTGAGCCATTATTATGTAGCTGCAATATAAATAGGGTTGCATTAATACATATACCGTCACGTCCATATCTCCCAAGAGCTATACAGAGGGGCAACTAGTGCCACCGATAATGAGCTAACATCATTAACTTTTCCAGAAAAACTGAAAACTTATTAAGAAGAATATACCCGATCCGGGATTCGAATACAAGACCTTATGCTTTTATAACTAAGGCGGTACCGCTACAAACCACGGAGAACGTTTATATGTGTTCTTTTGTTGCTACAAAACCCATATTTGCACTATGATAATAATATAATAACACTTACATTGGACAAAGAGGAAGAAATTTTTAAACAAAACATTAAACGGAATATATTAATATTCATTATGGGATACATTAAAATTTATTTTAAGGTTAAAATCTACCAACGAACAAAAGTACAATATAATGAACAATCATCTACAACATTTATAAATAATATCTTATTCGTCTAATAGTTATAAGGCAAGTGAACCTGTATGTAATTCTATCAGCTACATTCTAAATGGGATTGAACATCTATAGTCCTAATGGAGAATAACAGGGTAACTTTAAATCTCAACATATATCACATAATTACTAAAGGCATTTAACATGGTTAATATGAGGGCTCCGTTCATGTCAAGATGAGACCTTATATATATAAGCTCAGAAAAGATATTGTCTAGACCAAATTGACCAAATTTTTTTTTAAAAAGAAAGTTTTCTATCACACGAAAAACGTCACGATTTTTATTATATTAAAGGGACGCGATATTATTTCTTATTTCAAAGAATAATTATATAGATTTAGATTAGTCTCTAGGAGCTTCGAAAGGGCATACATAGACTACATCTATATACTCACATAAAAATGAATCCCTGAAATGTTTATACGCGTAACTTTGGAATGAATGCATAAAATTGGTTAATTCTTTTTTTGTTGAATTTGTTGTTGTCAGGAGAACGTTTGTGTAAAAGTTAATAATGTCAAAACATTCAAACCTCATAATATGAAAAGTGAATAAGACAGAAGATAGTGGGAGATCTTCAACAAATCTAATATTTCAACAAAACTGACAACTAAAATTTGTATTCTTTTACTGCATGGTCGTAATGTAAATGGAAGATATTGGGTTATTTTTTTTATTAGGTACACCACCCGCGCGAAGGGCGCGCAGCTATTTTTTTATAAATCAATACATATGAGAATGGACTATACGGGACAAACTTTATAATGCGCATACAGAGGCAACTCCAAGATATAAAATGATATGTTTTATTATAGTAGTTGCAGGCAACTATTATAGTTATAAAATATATATTTTTATTAAATAGCCCCTATAATTGCAAATTAACTTGTAACAAACGAAAAACAATAGTACTCTTATCGCGCATATTAAAGTATATTATTTGGCACTTAAAAATATAAATTACTGTACGGAACCCTTTTGCTTATTTGTGACTTGCACTCTATTGAACACTAATAGAACCTTTAAATTATAATTATTAAACCTTTAAATTATAATTATTACGTTGTATTTTACGTTTCTATAATCGATCTTTATCTGTGTGCGGTGGCATAAATGTGGCCAATGAGCTAGATAGGGAAGCCTGTAATTGAAAGGGAAGGCTTGTTTCTTTTATAGCATAGATTCCATTATGGACAATCACAGCCTAAAGACATCAAAGATGTTATCGCCATTCGTGTAAGGCCACAATGGAAAGTATCCGGTAACCCTCCCTTGAAAATTGTAACAGTGCTTGCTGTCGTTATGGCAGCAAGGCGGTGGAATCGACCCCAGGGAATCGTCGCAAAACTTTCACTTAGTAGCCCCGATTGTAGGGACCCCAAATATTTTAATTGTGCTTTGTCATTTGTGTGGCAGAGGGATAATGCCATGTACAAAAGTTTACTGTATACAGTACCTTCCAAATTGTAACAGTTAAAAGCACTAACACTATTACAGTGGTAAAAGTGAGACCACGTTATCCCATTTCTATGGTCCAGAGTTTTTTATCATTTCTAGACCACGGGAAATCAAGCACAATTTCAAGGACCCTCTTATTAAAAAAACGGCAATAAATTTCGGGTCCTCTCGGTCACCACTTGCTGGCGCACGTTCATCCTAAGTAAACGCAGCTTAAGTAAACGTAGCGATTACGAGACTTTTGGCATTTATTTATTATTGTTAAAGGGTCAATAGATGACATTTATGATCTCTCTATACTGGGGTCAGAGGATCACAGGTTAAGAAACACTGAGCGAGCAAAATATAAAAATCATCAAATTAGATCAGATCTAGAGGATATGATAAAGTAGTGATTATTAAGTAATAAATAAAAGGTTAGACAGCTTTAGAGCGTCAACGCACTCCATCCAATCCGAATCTGAGAAAATACAAATCTAGGAAACTCAGTCTAGGATAAAATTGCTTTATGCACTTTTTCCTATACAAATCCGTGAAAATTTGAATTAGAAATAAATTAAGGAATCCATATTAAAGCAATTTCATATAAAGCAGAGCGTTTAAATATGACATTGTTATGCTCTTTCAATTGACTTCGATTTTTGGCACAGCTGCAATATGTTTTCAGATATTTTCAATTTTTTACAATGATTACTTCGATCCGTAAATATTTCCCTTCGAATCACAGATTCTCGAATGACGGAACTCGGATATAGTGCGTAACACTCGGTATAAATAGTCCAATGAGTAGTTCGAGTTTGATGCATAATTTGTCGGATTCGGATCGGGTGCAGTGTGTACCCGCTGTTGCAGTAGCAGGGTAGAGTGTAGTGCGGCCTAGTCCGTGGGCGGCGGCACGGCGGCGACGATGGCCTTCATGACGGCGGCGGCCGCCAGCGCCGCGTGCGGCTGCCACTCCTTGCCGCGCGTGCCGTCGCGGTAGTCCGAGACACCTGCGGGGAGGGGGTATAGCATACTACAGCTGCATCGCGCTCGTGGTTACGCTATTCATCTCTTTTCCTTTCGCTGGGAGAGTGCAATAACTTAAGAGTTAATTTAGACAACGCATACTAAAATTAAACTCTTGTGATATCCAACGAGTCACATCGGTGTCGATGTGGTTTACTTTTGATGAGGATTAAGCAGTCCCTACAAGTACTCTAATTGTGTATAATGCGGTTTACCTCTGATGAAGATGAAGGTATCCCTATAAGTACTTTGGTGTGTTGCGTGGTTTACCTTTGATAAAGATGAAGCAGTCCCTATAAGTACTCGTGTGTTGTGTGGTTTACCTCTGATGGAGATGAAGCGATGCCTAAAAATACTTTAAGTATGTGGTGCAGTTTACCTCTGATGGAGTTGAAGCAGTGCCTAAAAGTACTCTAAATGTGGGGTGCAGTTTTCCTCTGATGGAGATGGAACGGTCCCTATAAGAACTCTAAGTGTGAGATGCAGTTTACCTCTGACGGAGATGAAGCAGTGCCTGTAAGAACTCAGAGTGTTGTGTGGTTTACCTCTGATGGAAATGAAGCAGTCCTTGCAGTTGCCGACGACGCTGTCGAGCACGGCGTCCAGCTCGCAGTCGTAGGCGAGCGCGCGCGCGTGCGCCGCGAAAGCCGCGCGCGCCTCCCCGCCACCCGCCACCGCGCGCCCGCCCGCCACAGGCGCGCAGTGCACGCGCCCGCCGCGCCTGCGCACACACCACACATTACCTTAACGCTCACGACTCGTTTAACTTGAAAAAAATATAATTTTTTTCTACTACCCACTTACCACTAGTATTTATAAAATATTGTAACTGTTATGTTAATTAAGTAGAACACCCCTGATGATAATGTAATTGCCGCTTTGGTTGGTTGTATTTATAATAAAGTGTGAATTAGAAGTACAACTGCAGTTACCACTACTTACACGATTGACGACCGGAATATTTATGATTGGCTTGAATATACGACATATAGTCATCGTAGGCTTGTCTCGGTAAAAGCTGAAATCACTCCCAAAATCTCCAAACTTACTTATAGATTCCATCTCTTTCTAAAACGGAATAATGTTTTCGGAAATTAGATAAGAAAACAAACAAGCATACAGTTCTTTTGTTAGTGAGAAGCAACCGCCTTGAAACAAGATGTTGACAATACATCGCAACCCTCATTCCATGTAGGTACAGTCTCACGCACAAGATTGCCAACTGGCTCGAATTCCAAACCAATCCATTAGCCATAAACAAAATAATATATATGTGATTTGTATGTATTACACACACTACCATTCAATTAACACACAAATAATGTTAGGTTGTATAATGTTTATTTTTATTAATTTAATGAGTTTCCAATGCATATGATATAAAAATATTAGCTTTCTGCACTACTTTACCATGTAAACTTTAACCATGGTGCGAAATTTCTACTCTCCCGTTCGTGTTATTGTCGTCCCTGCCGGAAAATCGAACAGCCCCATTGATGCGCAGTCAGGTTCGCTAACCACTCGACCGACGGGGCGGTCAAATCTATACATAGTATAAAGCAAAGTCGCTTTCCGCGTCTGTCTGTATGTATGCTTAAAACTACGCAACGGATTTTGATGCGGTTTTTTTAATGGATAGAGTGATTCAATAGGAAGGTTTATATGTATATATTGTACCCGTGCGAAGTCGGGGCGGGTCGCTAGTATGAGATAAAATAGTCACAGAAAAGAAAAAGAGGACTTACATTTTCTCCCCTTGAGGTACGGGATGAGATACCTCAATATAGGCACCACCTCCAACGTCGACGCACAATCGATCAGTCCTTTCTTCTGGGGGCTCCCATCTACCTGGGACTCCTTTTAAGCGTTCTAACCCTATAAATACAAAACACTGATTTAAGAGCTATGAATAATAAGATCGCTTGAGTAACGCAATGTGCTGACCGTGGTTCGAACATAAATATGTCATTAAATAATTTTAGATGTTTTTCAAGTATTTTTACCCCGTGTTAGGCCGGGCTCCCTTCGAAGAAGAGACTATCTGCCATTTTGCCTGGCAGTTCATAAAAGGCCTTTGGCCAAACATCTCACCACCACCGTAACGTCCGGGTTTGGTACCACCGCCTCATCTATTCCTGCCGCTATTTGCGTCTGTGCTTATCACTGTCATATTCCAGTTGGGAGGGTAAGGTAGCCGGTAAACCTATACCAGCGATATTACTTCCCTGTCAGATGAATAGAAAGGCACCATTCACATCTTTGGTGTCATCATTTATTTTTACTCGGCTGAGTAAAAGGAAGTAATGTGCGTGGGTTACGCAAACGAAGTCGCGGGGAACAACGAGTTTTGAATAAAAGCATACGAGCAAATTCCATCTGTATGCTGGAATAGTACAACGCAGCTTAACACGGTTTACATAATCACGTTAGTCTGAATAAACATAAGAATGATAATAGATTGTTAAGTGCTTGCGCTATCGACATACTAACCTAATGAATCATTATTTGTTACTAACTTGCGTTATTTCAGTTTAGCATTTGGTTTTAGGGTTTATTAATCAAGTGCCATAAACGAAAGATTAGTAGGCCAATACTAATTGAATAATTTTGAAGATTAGTTTTGCAATTTTGATTAGTGGCTGTCTTCTATCTAGGGTAGCCAAATGTCCCGTATTTTACGGGATACAGGACACAAAAATGTAAGAACCCATAATTAGCAAAATGAAATAC
The DNA here is from genome assembly GCA_018236825.1 of Apodemia zela. Taxonomy (NCBI): domain Eukaryota; kingdom Metazoa; phylum Arthropoda; class Insecta; order Lepidoptera; family Riodinidae; genus Apodemia; species Apodemia zela. The sequence continues at coordinate 6,226 of DWBA01000604.1, read as the reverse complement.
AGGGTAAATAAACCTCCTGTATTTTAACAAATTCCGTCTAGACTGGTGAACGCGACTAAACATAAGTCTGACCCTTCTCTCTCTGACTTTAAATTCGTTCGCTCGTGTGTTCGTATGATTTTTATACATTTTCTTCACAAAATGAAGATATTTTAAAAGCTGTTTCCTGTGACAAGTAGTATAGATTTAAAAATTAAAGATTTTGTTATAAAATAACACCACTTTGTCTCCCGTAAAAAAGTCTAAAATGCGTATTTTTGATACTGGTAATCCTTAAATCAAGAAGTGGCATGTGGCAACCCTCCTCATATCCGACCCTGATGATCAGAATTCAGAACTAACACTTCACAATTTACACACACACACGCACACATCAGCATTGCCGCCGGCGGCGACGCAGCTCTTTGTTTCTTCTTCCAAAACCCTAGATGGATAGAATTAATAATGAGCCGAAATCTTGATCCCACTTACACTCCCACTTATCGTCAAAATGGGCAGGATTTATACCGAGGTTACATCTTACAGGAGAGCGGACTCTAAGCTTTAACAATCTAAACTTTGGCTGAGCATTAATATAATTGCTCGCTCAATAGCCAGGTTTTGCAGTAACGTTTACACAGACTATCAAGTACTTTAAAGTAATTTAAAAAATAACTTCCCTATTGTTTTCTGTACAAACAACTAATGTTGCTATGAAATTACCTTCTGCCACGTAAGTACTCCAGTTAGTGTTAGAATTAGAGAGCCGAAGAGCTATATCTTGTAGCAAGAAATCCGCCGGTTTGTATGTTTTCACTTCGTAATCCCAACCACCGTTTTCGTTTCGTTCCGTCTTCTCGCAAAATATGTAGACATATCTGAAAATAAAGTTATTACTTGTTACACTTTACGACGGCTGGTTGATCTACCCGCTTAGGATAAACATCGTGTAATATATGACGCCTGATAACAGACATCTCTTAATATTTACTGAGTATTAATAAGAAAGGTTGCCGGTAGGTAGATTATTTTCTTGTTTCGAAAAATTTCAATAGTAGTCTAGAGGCTGGACATGGAGCGATAATACAATGTACAACCATGGACCGTCAGGAAAAATAGTATCACTTTACGAATTGCTCATCTATTGCTTGCCAATCGATGGTTACACTTTGTGCGATGTCACAGCGTCAAAAATAATCAGGCGGCAATGACTGCAACTAATATACAAAGCTTTTATGTATCTTGCGAAAACCAAACAATTACGATAATTGCGCATTGGGAGTTACGTGTTAATCCTGCGGAAAACCATATCTCTGCTCTGTATAATATGAGTTTTAAAACAAATATTTATCACCAAATTAGACGAAAAAATTGAACGTACAGACAGACTCTACAGATTATAGTATATAGTAGTATGTATATATTCATATACCAGTTTTTTAATAAGTATCAGATAAATGTCGACTCGTTGGAATTTTTTATGGTTATATTCATAAAAACTTAAACGTGTTATGACTTATGAATAAGATCTTAGCTGTGATCTCATATCATTGTCTTTCAAATCTCGGCGTGTGCTATATGGATAAAAGTGACAGAACGAGCAGAAAGTTGTAATGTTGTTCAAACATATTTATTGATCAAACGGCTTTAAAGATTAGCTTACAAATTGAAATCGTCGTAATTACTTTAGATTTTATAGAATAGGACATATGCTACTATGCCAGTCAGTTCGTAAAAGGCGAACGATCGGCCAGACGTGTCACCATCTTAGGTGGTAGAGTCTTGCAACGTCTTCCCCGGGTTTGGTATCACCGCTTTACCCATTCCTGTTGCAATAGTGTCAATGCTTGATACTATCGTGTTCCAGTATGTGTATGTTTGATGTAGCCGACCATTTCAGGAAAATACCCACTGTCCACATCATGAAATGGTCTGCCCAGATCAATGATTAATCGGTGTTTGACGATATATACAGCTAAGTGCCCGGCTATTTCATGATATATTCATACATTAACAATCTTATCATAAAAAAAAATGTTACATTATCGTTAGAGGCGTCCACCATTAGAGACGCTGATATCGTTTATTTGTGACTTTTTTTTAAAAAGCTAATAATACAAGCGAAATTATTTGTATTTTTAACAAAATTTGATATAGTGGAAATCCTACATAAATGATATGTTAAACGCGGATTGAGATATCATCAAAAGTTAATGTTTAAATAACATGGTATATTTATATAATGGTATAACAGTTTACGCTGGCCATTTTCTGAAGTATAACCGTATCATGAAATATTTTTTTATATCATTAGATAGCAAACAAGCAGTTTTTTAATTTGTTAAAACATACACTTTAACACATATTAACAAAAACTAAAAAGCATTGCAATATCCGAATCCCGGTTTGTCCGCTTGTCTCGGACATAATCTTGCTAAAACATAGAAATTATAACATGTGCGGCCGATAGAGTAAACCAAATGCCAATAGGTATATGTTCTGGTTAATCACAATTCACTAGTTCGTCAGTTTGCGAAATGGGTTACAATCCCATTTCCTCATTTTATCGACCTAATAACGAATATCGCTTGTTTTTAGCGATAACCAGGGGCTTTAGATGTTCAGTCGAGGCACGGAGTTTTTAACGCACAACTAGGTAACAACGAGCAGCTACTGAGACTTCGATTTTGGAGGATAACGCCGAGAAAACCTCAATACACACCACGACCTGGGGATTGAATTATAATAACCGATCTCTAATTTGAACAGAATGGATTTACCATGGTAACCTCTATACTACGAGGAAATTTATTAATATCACTATAATGAAATCAACCTATGACCATAATTACATATGACTATGGTCAAACTACGAGGGCGGAGGTGCGTCGAAGGTCACTTAGTAACTTCATAAAATTTAATAGGCGAAGCGGCTGCGGTGACCGCTTTATTGACTACTAGACGAAAACGACACGAAATAAGGTCATGACATCATTGGACTGTTTAAATTACTAAATACAAGTAGACGTCTCTATTAAAACCACTTTTAAAGAAAGATTTATTCCCTCCTGTCAAAACATTCAGGGTCTTATCAATAAAAATAGGTTATAAAACTAAACCCATCACTTAAAAAAAACGCTAATAGACATTCAACTTTATCAACATTTTAATTTTCTATGACAGATATTTAGAATGAAACTTATTTTATTTTAATCCACTATAAATAAAAAGGAGTTATAGCGACAGGACTCACAGATCAAGGTGAAAACGCTAACCGGGAACGAACAACTCTATCACCTAGTCATAACGATATCAGTGACATCTTGAGAATTCTCTCATCTTTTGCGATAGGAAAACAGAGATTATGCTCTACGGACGAGGTTCGAACTAACATAGAAGATAACTGTTTCAACGGAAAAAAGTGAAAACCTCACTAATGTTTAAAAAAATGTGGGCGAATATGTTCTCAGATATATAAATTAAAAGGCAATTATATTTTATTCCATTTTATAAACATACGCATATAAGGTACTCATCGGATTTCACTTTTTTGAAGCATTTTCAGGATGTAATATATGCACTAAACTGTTTTTTATATCACAGGAAAGCAAACAAGCAGATAGCTTTGATGGAAGAGACAACCATCCCTATAGATACCAGAGAAGTTAATTGTGCGTTGATATGAGTATAGCGATGAGGCAATGCCACATGCATAAATTTACCGCCTACCTTACCCTCCAAACCGGAATACGACAATGACGTGCATTGCTGCTACTGCGGCAGGAATAGATAAGGCGGTGGTAAAAAGGTGGAGGTCCGGGCAAGAAGTTGCGGAAATTTTACTACTTAGTAGTCAAACAGTATGGTGGTATATGTCACGTAAAGCCAATCGTTCGCCTATTACGAACTGTCTGGTAAGATGGCGGGTGGTCTACATTATCTAATAACTTTAAACGAGCAATTCTTGTATATATATATAAACGATCTCGGAAACGGCTCTAACGATTTTCTTGAAATTTTGTATTTAGGGAGTTTTGGGGGCGATAAATCGATCTAGCTATGTTTTAGTCGATAACCAACTAAAAAAACGAGCGAAGCTCGGTCATCCAGGTACTAATGTATTTAAGAGTAATGTAATTTCACACATAATTTAGTCTATTGATCAGGATCCAGGTTTTTTGTTCAATATCTTCTCATTTACAATAAATAATAACGTAAAGTTGATAGTCACTCAAATTAACGTGTTTGTAACAGTTGTTTTGATAAACTATCGCCAGATGTTGAGCTATTCTAATTTTTCTAAACTGAAACTATTTTCTAAACTAAAAAAACTCTGTTCGTCTCCGGTATTGCAACCGGAACCTCGCAATATGAGTAAAATAAGCTTACCAATCAAACACTGTAAACTACAATCTAAACTACACGGTCTAACCCAAAATCGATTAGAAACTACGTAATTATAAACACTCATTACGTCGTGTAGAGTTGAGTTAATGAACTTATCACCTTATTTGGTGAACCAGTATGAACGTAGGACCAGTTATGTCAGCTATGCAATATAACATTGTTTGACATTGTCTTTATCATTCAACCGGTTTTGATTACATTAGCAACATCAGGGCATCTACAAATATTGTCTAAAAGCTATGGAATGAAGTGTTTATATCACAGGACAGTCATCACTTAGATGGTTCTCTCGATGGAAACAGATAATCACCGATATAATACATGGATAAGTTTTCCGGCTAACTTACATTTCAAATCGGAACGCGACAGTGGGACGATAAAATGTCACATGTCTAAGTTTAGGGGAGATAGGGGATCATGACTGTAGAAGTTTAGTTTAGAGACTGGAAACATTGCTCAGACAAATGACATTAATCATAACTGTCATTATTAGCTGTCGGTGTCATCTGCGTGAACGGTTTCAAGCTTGCAAAAGTAAATATTTTGTTGTAATTTTGAAAAAATAACAAAGCAGTCTACTTACTACTGCGTGCGTAAGTTTTTATGATTATGTCTAAACGTGTGTTTATCGAATATAATAATATCAATAACATTAAAAAAACATATTTTAATTTGTACATTATGTCTCGATTAAAAAAAAATGCGTTTTGGGAGCTTTGGGCGCTGGATATGAAGGGACGTTTAGGCATGGCCATGGGTCAATGCTCCCGCCATTACGGCGTTTATCGGTATAATACTTTTGTTGTCTAGTGTTATTTTTGTAATATAATTTTAATTATTTATTGTGAAAAAAGCTTAAATACTTTTTTATATCTATGTAGGAACACTAATTTCTGAATAATAAAATGACAATGATTTATTATTTTTAGTGTACTGTGTACCTATATACCTACTTAAGAAGTTAATTGTTTTTCGATTATAGTGCAGGTTTTAATAGGCATATTCTAAATATTAAAGTAATTAAGTTTTATGTGGCATATGCAATTTCTTACCTATTGTGAAGCTTGGGCACTTTTTACAAGGTTCAGAAAATCCCTTTCAACTTTGAGAGTGACTATATTTGAACCGCGTAATTATTAAGTTACTTCGTAATTATTTTAGCCAAATACATATATATGCTAAGGGTATTAAAAATAAAAAGCTGGCTTTGTGGATATAACATTTTTATTACGACTTAAGTATAAAACTGTCCAATGAGCCCCTATCTTTCCTACATGCTATCCAGACCCTCCAAGCCGAAACACGACAGTGACATAAAATGACGCTATTGTGACAGGAATAGATTTTTTTTTATAATTTATACTGTTCCTCTAACATGATCAGAGACTTTGACTATCTCGGTTTTAATTTATCAGTATTTATCGGGGTTGCTCACGTCGACAGGAATGGGTTAGGCAGTGGTAAGTAACGAACCCAGGCGAGACGTTGCGGGTCTTTCCCATCTAGTAGTCAAGGTGGTGGTGGTATGTTTGGGCCATCGTTCGCATTTTACGAACTGCCAGGCAGAAGGACAAATGGTTTAATGTATAAAAGTAGCAGGGGTTAACACGGGGATTTTAAAATGTCATAAGATAGCAAACAACTACCACCCATCCCATCCCATCTGCCTGTTTGCTATCTTATGATATAAAAAAAAAACAAGCAAATCTCCTGATGGAAAGAGTCAACCATCGCCTATAGACACCAAAGATGTTAATGGTGCGTGCTATCTGGTGGCGAGGTCTTAATGCCACATGCATAAGTTTACCGGCTACCTCACCCTCCAAACCGGAACACGACA
>DWBA01000603.1:0-12741 GCA_018236825.1 Apodemia zela | reverse complement strand
GGGAGAGGAGCTGTAAATCTTTATTTTTCTGAATTAACGCAAACGAAGTTGCAGGCACCAGCTAGTATTTAATAAATTTGTCAAATCTTATTGGATGTCGTTACATGCGTAATTATTTAACTTTATAGGTACCAATGGGTTGACTGCTAGCTTTATTAAGAGTGGAGTCCAAGGGTTCCATTTACAAAGTCTAACTAGTTTAACCCCGAACTTCTTACTAGTGCAATAAATCTCATGTCGGTTACAAATTTTAAATACCTTTCGCGAATACATATGTTTTAGTTAAGGGGAGGGTGGGTCTGGACCTCCTACACACCCCCCCTTATATATGCTCATTTTTATACTCATGTACCTACCACCAATCTTACACAATAACACTTCTATTTCGCTTTCACATACTGAGAATCTCACATGAGAAGTATTTGTATGAAAGTCCACTATTCACTCTCCATTGTCAAGTCATTTCAAAATGCTCCACCCTTAGCCAACAATATCATAAATTATGATGTGAAGCGACAACTTTGGATTCAGTTTTAAAAAAATTTTGCACACGAAAGAGCCGGTGATTTAGTATGTACTAGACTTTTATATGGAGAAGAAATACAGAAAGCTTAAATGAATACATAATTATATTATGTTACAAGTACATTAAATAAATTGAATGAAACATTGTTTGCGGTCATTTCACAAAAAGATCCCTTAATCGAATAACTGTTTTGCACAAACCCGCAATATTTTTTAAATACCTATCCAACGACACCCACACTCTGGGGAAAACGAAGAAAAAAATAAACATTTCCCCACTTTTCGTGTCGGTACAAAAGGTACCCAGAAAAAAAAATTACAAGATGTTATTTTACCACTTTATTGGCGTCACTAATATGTATATTCATACCAAAACCAGCTTTCTAAGTACGAATAATTTGAGCTAAATTGCGGACGGACGTACAGATATGGCGAAATTGTAGGGGTTTCTAGTTATCTTTGGAACCCTAAAAAAGTGTAGAATATATTTATGTGGTTTTTAAATTGTAAATGCATCTCTGACGGCTTGCTGACTGAGAACTGAGAAGGATACTATTTTATATCATACAATAGCAAACAAACATAAAATATGTTTTTCCTAGGGTGAAGCGACAACCATTGTTGCTTTGTTGCCATCTGTATGGCAGGGATGTAATGCATACATACTTAAGTTAACTGACTACCTTAGCGACTCACAAATAAACGGCAGTGGTATTTGGTACTACTGCCTTATCCCAGATGAGACCGTGCACGACTATCATCTAGTAGACGATTGTATTTTTCGGCAGTTTTTGGCCTTCTTTCTTCGTTTACGTACTGCCAACAAAAAGGTAAGTAATATCTAATCTTAAAAAGAGGTCCGATATATCAGCGCAGGCTTAACCGCCACAATAGAAAGTAATAGGTAATGCTGGGTGTAGCTGAATTCATAGACAAATAAATTTGCTGTAAACACATTTGTTTACTTAGCATTTTGTATTTTACGTGTTTATTTGCATGCACTGTTGACTATGCTTATCAAAACAAAAGATTTAGATTGTTAACATTAATTTATCATGCTTACGTTTATCTAACGTATACTTGTTTGGATTTTAATGTTTCTCACTTTACACAAAATGGGTGTGGACTTGGTTTTTCCAAAGATCTTTCATCATATTTTTTGATGTGTCATCATAGTTTTAACAAAAAAGACATAAAGGTATTAGATAGGGCAATGATATTAGTAAAAATAATGAAATTATTCTATTTATACAAATAAAATACCATGGTATTTTAAAATACTTATATTTACCCTTCAATTTAGCTAATATTTTGAACCGGACAACACCACATCCAGTACCCGGTCGTCACATCAAAGGAAGCCGCCCTTGATGTCGTTGTTGCCTCTGTGTCTGTTTACTTTTTCCGGTCGACATTTTGTGTTGTATTTGAAATATTATTTGAGATTAACTATTTTGATCGGTGAAAATGTATATCTATCTATATATACAAAATAATTACATATATATGATTGTATTAAACTATCAAACAATGCCTTTGACGATCGGACAGGCTTTTTTTACACACTGTATAATAATAATAGATATTTAATAACACATAAACAAATTACTAAATAAAGCAGTGGTTCCTTGACCTTTTAAGTCTAAAAGATATGATTGGCTTTTCGTGAATCATTTCATCAATCAATTTCCAAATGATTCACGAAAAGCAGCTGCTACATATAAAAATACCTACAAAAAAAAATTGATTGTAGGTACCAGGATATTGTTAAATAGGGTGATTAATTTACAATGTGGTATATTTAACAGGTCTGAAGTTAATAGTGAAACTGTGTGGCGACCAAGGACTTTCAGAAACCAATATATGGACACGAGAGTTACAGCGAGCTCAGGCCAGAGCTAAACAACAGGATCAAGGTAACGACTTAAAATATGCTAAAGATACAATAATAACAACACGGGACTTAATATTTAACACTATATTACCGAAAAACCGTACTCTGAAAAGAGCTCACTACTTAAGTTCTTTCACTTGATAACCAATACCTACGTTATGTTGATTTTTTTATGACCTTGTCATCTGAAAGGTATATCCAGAAAATTGCGATTCGGAATCGAGTGGTGTTCTTTGTACCTCGTATAAGCATAAGCAAAAAGCCTCGTAAAGCTGTTGCTCTTGGCTATCCCAATTTTAAAGCGATTGTCCCTAAAGGCATCAGTCAACTAGTAATTGGTGGTGAACTTAATTGTCTACTAAGGTACGCTTTAGTTCTGCTCCGGCGAGATTACACTTATTTGATATCGTTAATTTTTTATGTAGTGTTCAATACTTGCTCTTGTCCGAGCGTTTTACGTGTGCGCGTCTTTTATGTCACTCGTAGTATGTATATTATTGTATATATATTACATTAATCTCATACTCTAAAATACATGGGCGTAGGTACGGTTGGGCACGGTGGGGCAAGCGCCCCACCCAGGTTCTGAACTGTAAGGTACCTAGCCAAACCTAAGAAACTAAATTATCTAGGTAACTACAATACTTAATATCCGTAAGTAAGTTCACACTCGACAGTCGTCAGTCGACACAAAAAAAGACTCGACTGTTTACTTTTTCCTGTGCTATAGGATGTAGCCTTATTGTATGAAAATATTAAAGGCCATAAAACGTGAAAAAAATCAAATCGATCCAGATCCAAGACTCATCCAGACATTGGCGCGATTAAACAAAAAATATGAGAAATATGTAGTCACCATATAACGGCAATCCTCGGTCCAACAAGAGCAACTGTAACCATTGAATACCTAGAGGCAACATAAATATATGAAACACATTTTACTCTCTTTCGCTCGGCGATATGGAAATGTTACCAAAATAATTCATGCGTAACCACGAAATACGAATACATGTTATACCTATTCATTTTGTTTTTAGTAGCACAATGACATCAAACGTGAACAGCCTATCGCCAACTTTGAACTTTGATAACAAGTGACGTATGTGAAGACGAAGCAAACATTAAATATTCCAATAAAAATATATTTGCAAGCGTATATTATGTACGTTTCGCAACTTTAAATTTTATCACTTATTGTTAACTAGTTGCCGGGCGCAGCTTCACCCGACAGAGTGAGATTAACAGGGAATCAATATGAGAAATTTTATGCAATCTTTCATCCCCTATTTCAGCTCCTTGATCTATGTTTGATCCCGGGTCTTCAACTATCTCCATGTCAAATTTCATCAAAATCGGTTCAGTGGTTTCGCCGTGAAAGTGTAACGGTCAGACAGATAGAATTGAACATTTACAATATTAATGTGGAGATATACATACAGATATCAAATTGATAACATAACTGACGCGTCAAAATAACTTGTAGCTAAAAAGTTTTATTGTATAAAGTATTTTTAATTTTTGATTGATTGATAAGGTGCTGTCCGAAGATGGTATTAAGAGTTCCCGTAATCGACGTATTTGCAAAAAGAGAGTTATGAGTTAATAGTTATGAATGTAGAGGAAGCGAGGCATGTCTGCATGGACCGTTATATGTGTGGCACTTGGTTATCTCTGCCTACTCTATAAATGCTTGCGAATAAATGTAAAAGTTACATAATTAGGATAACAACAAACAAACATCGTTATTGCAGATTATTGTATTACTAAAATAATACAGTAATACAGTGAAAAATTACTGCAGTACTACTGTCTGATTAGCCTAATAGTTAATTCATTGGCTTGCTACCTTGCGTTGTTTTGAACTCTAGCGATGGGTAGATTTTTTTTTCTGTTTTGTCAGTTTATTTTTATTTTTTTAAGTAAATCTTTTGTCACTAAACCCTTTTAACAAAATTAAAGATGGCGCTTAATGAAATATTTATAAGTAATCAAGATGTGATTCGTAGCTAAATGTATTTGACCGAAAAAACATGACTTTAGAAAAGAATGCCGGGTAAAGCTCGAACGTCCGGGTACTACAAATTAAACAGAAGGTTCCCTTAGAATAATAATCTACTTATAACATTTTATATGGTGAAGGCACTTGGCGAAGCTCCATTTGTTATTAGAGTAAAATGTACCTACTTATACTGTTTCACAAAACACTTTTTATTTACAATAGTTTTGAATATCGCCAATCCGTTTTGCCTTTTAAATCTTCAGGGCTATGACACAATTATAAAATTTAATGTATAATTATCATACTTAGATCTCGGCACGATTCTTGAGCGCTCGGCTTCCTGTGCAGCGTGGATCGCTTTGAGCACGGCAAAATAAACCGTATTACGGACGGTATACGTTACACTATTCACTTCTGCGCAGGTCAAGGTCAACGCTCAAGAAACATGCCGGGAACTATACGCTCACATTTTGTGCAAACATAAAGTAGGCATGAATAAAGACTGCCCGGAATAAACAAAATATTGTCGGCTCTCGATGGTAGATATTTTCCTGACAATAGAATTTTTTAAACATACATGTAATATTCTTGCAAAATCTCACACTGAATTAAACTATAAATTTAGTTATTTTGTCAGGACAAATATTAAATTATAAATTGTCATTTAAGTATAATCTACGTAAGTATATTTATTAATTCCTGATTTACAAGTAGGTACCTATTTTGAAAATAGATGTTTATAAATAACTTGTTATTTGTTTATACATCATATTTTATCTATCATAATTATGACGTTACTCACCCAAAGCCGACGTGGACGTGTTATTCGTATTTATAAGCAGAAATATAAGTAACTGATAACGAGTGGATTTTTTTAAACTAAAATTTAATCAAAAGATGTAGGACACATCTTTATTTCTATAGAGTATTCGCTATACACTTTCATTATAGTTAATTAGTTACTATTGATAAGCTTATTTTTAGCAGCAGAATGTCAAACAAGTTGCAGATGTTTCCCCCATGTTGGTCCGGGCTCCTTTGAAGAATAGACCAACTGCCGTTCCCCCAGGTATATCGTAAAAGACGAATCACTCATGTGAACCCCTACCATCGAGGCTACTAGGTAGTAGAGTTCAGCATTGTCTCGCCCGGGTCTGATACCACCGCCTTACCTATTCCTGCCGCAATAGCAATGCTTGTCATTGTCGTGTTCCGGTTTGGAGGGTAAGGTAGCCAGTACACTTATGCATGTGGCATTAACACCTCGGCACAACATAGCAACGTACCATTAACATCTTTGTTGTCTATAGGCGATGGTTGACTTTTTCCCTCAGAAGACCCATCTGCTTGATTGCTATCTTATGATATATAAAAAAATATAAGATCAATAAATATTACTTGGCCTTACCAGCATTTGAAACAGTGTTTTCCTATTAGCAAAAAGAAATGTTTCCTGTTCCGATTAATTCAATTTCCGCGTTTGCGTTTTGCTATCACATAAATTGACAGAAAAACGCTAATGTGATTTAGATTGTGATGTAATGCGAATAAATGCAGACCTCAGTTCTGTTCTGAAATACTGATTTCACCAAATACTGATTTTAATGTTTTTTTTTTTATATTATTTAATAGCAAACAGAAGCAGATGAATCCCGTGTTAGTTCGGGCTCCTTTAAAGAATAGACCAACTGCCGTTCTGCCAGGCATATCGTAAAAGGCGAATAATTGGCTACTACCGTCGTGGCTACTAGGTGGTAGAGTCCAGCATTGTCTCGCCCGGGTTTGGTACCACCGCCTTAACTATTCCTGCCGCAATAGCGTCAGTGCTTGTCACTTCCGTGTTTCGGTTTAGAGGGTGAGCTAGCCAGTAAATTTATGCATGTGACATTAAGATCTCGCCACAAGATAGCAACACACAATTAACATCTTTGGTGTCTATAGGCGATAATTGACTCTTTCCATCAGGAGACCCATCTGCTTGTTTGCTATCTTATGATATATATAAAAAAACATCCCTGAAACATAAAGTTATGAGACAGCTCCAACATCATCTTATTTTATATCTGATTTTGTTAGGCGATAGCTCTATGTATTTATTCCTAACCATTGACATTTAAAAGCTCTTTATTTACAGAGAGTTCTAAACGGTATCTGCAATTCTAACTCCATTTCCGTTTAGGGTGAAAACGAGTGCGCCACACAAAATGAAAGTCGCAATGTAATTATCACAGACACATTAGTGCACCAAAGTGCTTTGATGTTTCAAATTCGTTATCTGTATTGGCGTATGATGTTAGCGGTTACAGGGAGCTATATAACATTTAGTAATCATCATTATCATAACACGTACTTTATAAGCAGGTCTCGATGGCTCCGTGGTTAGTGTAGCTTTAGAAAATTCTTTCCCAAAGTGTAAATTCTCAAAGAAGAAATTTAGAATACAGGTTTTAAAAAACTCCAGGCGAGACTAATATGTAATTGAGGTACTAATATGTTATTGAGGTTTGTAAGGTGAAAAAAAACGGGGGCAGCTACAAAATAACTAATTTTCAAAGTGGGCGTTAGATGAAATCAGTTTGGGAACCTCTGCTTTAGAATATGAATTGGGTTACCGAGTCAAAAAAAAAACGAGAATGTTTACTTTGATTCCTATAATGCAGTGCTACTTAAACTTTTGATAGGCATGGACCAGTTTCAGAACTTCAAAATTACCACGGAGCCAGTTGAAAAATTATTGTGGGAAAATAAAACAATGTATTCAAAAATTTAGTCATATTGTATAATATGTGTTTTACCAATAACCCAGTGCTTGGGAAAACTTGAAAACTTTAAAAACAACAAAGAAAAATTTCGACACACTAGGATTCGAACCTGCGATCCAGCCGGGGCCGCTCTACCAACTGAGCTAGTGTCATATTAACAATCCTACTTTGATACTAAATTAAATTTTTATCTGATATGAGATAATGAGAAGGATTACATTGATTGCATTTTTATTATGAATAAATGTAAATAATAAAATAAAAAAAATAATAATATTAATTATTATTAAGGGGTTAATTATAATAAAAATGTTCATAGTGAACTGAGTAGTTGCGGACCTCTGGTTATCATATCATGGACCCCTTGGGGGTCCATGGACCCCACTTTAAGAAACCCTGCTATAATAGATATGTTAAATCTATGACACAGAGGCGCAGAATGCAGTCGATCGAGATCGAGTTCGATTCCCGACAGGGAGAAGCATTAATTGTGTGCAATAGATGTTGTATTTATGGGTTTGGATATTTTTAAAAGTAATTTAGTTTATTTATTAGATACTGAAAAAATTTACCTCATGAGAAATATGAGAAGTTAAAATGTCAGTAGCATCCCGGTGTCTGGTATGTAAACATTCTGATGACTCAGATAGGTACATACAATTGTTTCGGTTATCAAAAATGTGAATTAAGCATACATAAAACTCATCAAAATTAGTCCAGTAGCTAAGGAATACAGTCACATACATACGTAAAAAGGAACTAAGTATATAGTTATTATTTGTAATGGCAACACTGTTATGAAATGAAAGAATCCCACAGAATAAAAATTGGAATACATACAATAGCATACATCTTATCGACTTTACGATGAAAGATCGGATAGGTCTTTATTGCAGTAGCCGAGAATTTATGTGCATTTCATGGAAGACAGCCGTAAGATAGGATAGTCCGGGAAAACATAATGTTTTATTCTTTTACTTGAATTTATGGGACATTCGGTTTTGGTACTAAAAACATTATTTTAGGTTTTCCCCATTTCGCAGATTATGTTTGAAATGATTGTTCTACTAACGTCGCGGCTGTCTCTATTGTTTTTTTTTTTCATTTGTTATTATCAAACATATACAGTGTATTACACTTTTCAAAGTCTCGCCAAACTGTGTTATAGTTTGTTGGCGAAGCGCTCAATATCTAGCTACCTTATATCACTATATAGTAGGTACACTATAACAATATATCCATACAGAAATAATTATGTGGTTAATTAATTAAAGGTAACATTCTTAATTTTAACTCACAATCTTGCGGTTGAAAAACTGTTTTAGTAACACTATGTGTTTTCGCTGATATCCATAGACGACCGTCATCTCTTATCTCTTTTTTTAATAAACAAATAAAGCTTAGTGTGGTTAATGAATTCGATTAGTCGCGAATCATTCAGGCTGAAGCAAAGGGATTCGGACTTCTACTGGTGTTCTACCGCGACAGCAGAAATATTATGTTCATCTCGCCTTAACGTTGGTGCGCATCGCAACCTGAAACGAGATAGACTTATTATTTTACACACATATATTTGTTCTAAACATTATTGCCCAAGAACATGCGGCCACGCAGATCGACATAGCACGAACACTAAGTTTTATCGCGATAACGCTCCACGAACCTTTGCTCGATAATGTAGCCCCAGAGTATGAAACTTCTTAGGAGAATTTTATTATAACACATTTTTTGAATTCATTTATTGGAAGTTAATTTGTAACAGCTTCTGAAATATAAATAAATAAATATTCCGGAAAAAATTACACGAATTGATCTAACCCCAAAGTAAGCAAATTATTTACTTGTGTTATGGGTGTTAGGTTGACTAACACCCATAACACAAGTAAATAATTTGCTAATATAGATACTAATACATAGAACTACATATACATATAAATACTTTTATATATATTTAATAAACACCCAAACCCTGAAATACAAACATCTATGCTCATCACACAAATGTTTGTCCCTGCCGAGAATCGAACCCTGGCCCCATTGATACGCAGTCAGGTTCGCTAACCACTCGACCAACGGAGCGGTATGAAATACTGAAGAGGGGTATAATATAATCTCATATCTATATTTAATATTATAAATGCGAAAGTTTGGATGTTTGGATGTTTGTTGCTCAATCACGCAAAAACTACAGAACGGATTTGGATTAAATTTGGCACACAAGTAGACGATGACCTAGAATAGCACATAGGCTACTTTTTATCCCGGAAAAATTAGTCGTTCCAGTGGGATTCACCAAAACCTTTTATTTTTTTATGTTTGTATGTTTGTTACTCCATCACGCAAGAACGGCTTGACCAGCTTGGATGTAATTAGGACACAGATGACCTGAAATAGCACATACTCGTAGGATACTTTTTATTCACCAAAACTTTTATAATGCAGCGGGCTGCAGAAACAGCTAGTGTCTCATAAAACAGTTACTAATTCTGTTAAGACGAGACACATGCCCGGCAAGATTGTTTTATATGTCTTACAGCGAGCGAGTATCACAATTTTCTTAAACAAGCATAATATATTTGTACCAACATAATATTTCAGATTCTCAAATATTATCTGCGATATTAATATTAATTTCTTTGAAATTCTCTCTAAAGGAATGCCTTTGAGCATAAATTGTGCTACAGTTTTTTTTCGACATTATATACACAATAGTACAACACTTCAGTGACTATACAGTGTACAGTACGAAGTTTTTGGCAGATTTATTCGCTAGATTTGTGTTATTTTTGTAAATTTGACCGCCCCGTTGGTCGAGTGGTTAGCGAACCTTACTACGCATCAATGGAGCTCGGGTTCTATTCCCGACAGGGACAAGCATTTGTGTGATGAGCATAGATGTTTGTATTTCTGGGTTTGGGTGTTTACTAAATCTGTTTGAGTATTTATATATGTATTTCTACGCATTAGTATCGTTGACTAATTTACCCATATCACAAGCAATTTGCTTATTTTGGGGTTAGATCAATGTGTGTAATTTGTTCAGTGATGTTTGTTTATTTACTCTCAAATGAGAATCTGTAGAAGCAAATGCTTTTGCAGACATACTTAGTAAAATTTGAATTAACATTTGCTTTAAGTGTTCGTTTATGCAATGATTTAAACTTGATGTGACATAATAACAAATTATGTAATTTATCCCTGTAAGGTTACCATCCCGCCACAAGGACACCGACGCCTTGTGGGCGTATAAATATAAGTTTTGCCAATAGCCTGACGAATTTTGACACAATTCAAAAAAAAACGGAATTCCATCCGGAACGGAATCCATAAAGGTGGTTAGGCTGCAAGTATATCGGTTGTTTAAAACAATATTGACCGCCCCGTTAGTCAAGTGGTTAGCAAACCTAGCTACGAATTGATAGGGCTCGGGTTCGTTTACGACAGGGACAAACATCTGTGTGATGAGCATAGATGTTTGTATTTCTGTGTTTGGGTGTTTATTATGTACGCAACAGTATTTATACATGTATTTCTATGTATTAGTATCGTTGACTAACACCCATATCACAACCAAAAATTTGCTTTGGGGTTAAAAAAATAATATGCGCTGTAACGAGTTTCTGATACTGGTGGCTATTGCATTAAGTCACCGAAAACTAATAGATTTACTGCTCCGAAGATGCAAGTATTCTGTTTGATCTCTTGAAGCTTCAAATGAATATTCCTCTGAGTAGAGGAAGGGACTATGGAAATTTCGCCTTTTGTAACAATCGATAGTTCTCCATTTAGTCCGTTCGCTTTGCAGTCGATCTCTCGTTAACGGTCTTAATGCAACTCAAGCAGTTCAGTTCAGTATTACCTTTTTGTGTGTAATATAAAGGTGTTATGCAAAGTGCACCCTTTGACTAGTTGTACGGCGACATCAGTTTGAGCTGTAATTGCAACACATGATCTGTTTGGTAACATTCTTCGAATTTGTTCCACTACTAGTTTAAAAGTGATTTGAATAGCTTACCAAACTAGCCGTCGTAGTTAAGCCATTGCAGAGTGGTATTATGTCCCAAGCAGCTTGATGATGGAAGGTAGCAATAGCAAAGTGATTAGCATGCGGATGAGCGTTAAATAAAAAATGATTTGATGAAAAGTTAATTACTTAGCACACTCAGTACAGTTATAAATAAAAGTCACAAATAGTAATACAAAACACGGATGGTCAAAGCGGAAACACTACTGCAAGTCTCTTAGCACATCACACTATAAGATTTTGGCAATTACGAGCATAACTTATCCAATCACTTTATTCAATCCCGGGCAACATTGTTTTTATCAGAAAACTGAAAAGACACATTTTTTTTGAATTGCCCGACCCGGGAGTAGAACCCGGGACCTCATGTAGTCGACTCCGACACCAGACCACTAGACCACAGGGACGATTTACAGTACATTCGGCGAATAGTTGTGATGACCCTTATTGAGAGAATTCACCCATTTCAAAAAATCTTCATCAAACAATACTGACGCCTCATGCTTTGACGTATCGTTATTCTTGGTAAAATAATACTTCTGAAATTTTATACTTTTTAATTTTGAAGTAAGTACCAATAAAAATTAAACAAAATATAATAAGCTAGTCGTATTATCTAAATAAAACAAATTACACTTAGATAATAAACTTAAAATATCGAAACGAAGATTGTTAAAGTAATTGTAAGAACACTTTGACGGCAGCGGTTAAGGATTGGAGATAACACTGCAATTTTTTCACGCCAGAGTGCAGCACTAGCGGAAACGGTAAACAGTTCTTACCGTTCCTTCTCACCAAATCCTTTTCCCATTCAAACTCGCATCATGTTCTCGAAGCAGTTTTTTTTAAATCATACACCTTTAATATGCCGTAGGATTCCATATTATTATATTTAACACAATTTAGTTCTCTTTACTAGTCTGTACTTAAAACGTAGTGATTATATTATACTCTTCACATTAACCACAAAGATTTATTTACGAATAACGATTAAAATGACAGTGGTTTGTTTACTGTATGTGTTGAATGCGCCCTCTGCGAAGAGTTTTGCGTAAAACCTCCTATTTTTTAAATCGGTGTAGTGGTTTAGGCGTGAAAGCGTAACAAACAAACTCATTTTCACATTTTTAATATTAAGTTAAGCTTAGAATGTATTTATTTTTGTTTAGTAGGATAAATAAACTTAAAGCTAAAGTACATGGAATTTAATAAAATATACATTGGTCCGGACTAAATATTAGAAAATTCAGAGGAAAAGCACTTTGGGCGAGCGCATGCAGTTGTGGCTGCTACGTGTTTCGGTTGCGTGATTGGGAAGGTATAAATGTTAAATTTACAGTAAAAGCTGATGTTTCGGAAACTGATAATGTGAATAGAAATTCGTAAACAGAATAATAAAAGCTATTTAGTCGTTATCATCTGAGATAACCAATATACCTGAGAGAACGTTTTGATTTAATTTCAAATCAGGGTAGGCCTCAGCGGTCACATCATTCCAGTACGCTGATGTATCCTGACCATAAGACGGCAACATATT
>DWBA01000602.1:0-12742 GCA_018236825.1 Apodemia zela | reverse complement strand
TGCCGCTGATAGTTCAAAGTTCTCGAAAAAGCGCCTGCTGGTATTACCATCATTGGTATTACCAAAGTTGGGTTTTGTACATAATACAATGTCGCGTCGCGACGCGACATTGTATTATGTGTGTAAGATCTCTAAGCCCTTCGACTCGATTGACATTTTGTTACGTGAATCGGGGGGGCTTGTTGCCTTAAAAAAGGATTTATTATAGGCGATTTATAAAATAAGGAAAACAACAAATTTTTTTCTGTTCTGTTGTCCATTTTTTTATTGTTCTTTTGTCTTAGTTACATAAGAGCTATTTTAGAGAACTCTGTTGGAAACTTGTACATTTTTAAAGTTTGTTTTTTACTCGCGGCTTACGAATTATAGCCTTTTGTGGACTTTTTCACAAAATGTCAACAAAAAAATTTTTAAAACAAACTTTTTAAGTTAATGAAAATTTTTGGTAGGCGGTAACTGTACCTGTGAGGGTAATTGTCAATAACCACTCATCCTTTTCATAGACACTTAAATTTACATTATCCCCATTAGAGATTTTAATTGGTGTATTTCTAATTCTATTTTAATATTTTCAAGCCAAACCCTTTCAGTGTTGGCCTGGAAATAAACTGCCATCGCTAATTCTTTACTTATTTGTGCTCTTGTACATTCATCAGAAAGTTTTATGAGTTTATTCACTGAAAATTCGAAGAAATAGATTAATTACTTATATTATTATGTAAGGTAGAGGTAGAAATCCATTTTAAACTAAACCAACTCACGTGCAATATAATACTGTGTAAGGTCGTTTGTAGAATGACACCGCGCAAGTCGATTTTGTCAACTTTTCAGGAGAGACAAATAACTTTGGTATACGTTATTTTCACGTGCAGTAAGGTAATTTAGGGGTTCACGTAAACAAAAAAAATGTTTGAAACAATTTTTTTAAGTTCTTAAAAAATATTTTAAGTTCATGAAAAAAATGAGGTGACATAGGTGAATCGGAGGGATTGTTGCCTTAAAAAAGGATATATTGTTGGCGATTTATAAAATAAGTAAAGGCACAAATTTTTTTCTGTTCTGTTGTCCATTTTTTTATTATTCTTTTGTCTTAGTTACATAAGAGCTGTTTTAGAGAACTCTGTTGGAAACTTGTACATTTTTAAAGTTTGTTTGTTTTTACCACTCATCCTTTTCATAGACACTTCAATTTACATTACCCCCATTAGAGATTTTAATTGGTATATTTCTAATTTTATTTTAATATTTTCAAGCCTTACCCTTTCAGTGTTGGCCTGGAAATAAACTGTGATCGCTAATTCTTTACTTATTTGTGCTCTTGTACATTCATCAGAAAGTTTTCTGAGTTTATTCACTGAAAATTAGAAGAAACAAATTAATTATGTTATTATGTAAGATTGAGGTAGAAAATCATTTCAAACTAAACCAACTCACTTAAAATATAATACTGTGTAACGTCGTTTGTAGAATAACACCGCGCAAGTCGATTTTGTCAACTTTTCACGAGAGACAAAAAAAATATTGGTATTCATTATTTTCACGTGCAGTAAAGTAATTTAGGGTTTTAAATGATTGTGATTAAATAAGTTTTGCAGCAGATGAATTGGACTTATGCGGTGTTACTAGTAATAAACAACAAAGAGATAATCAATGAATCAGACTTTTTATTGAAATCAAAGTTACAGATGTGGTATATCTGTTACTGCAACCGCTCTAGCTGCTCCGGCTGCATTTAATGGCAAACTTAATATGTAAAACTAACGAACCTTGAGTACCTTAAAATCCGAGAAAGATGTTTGAAAACTTCACAGACGATACTTTATCTAAAACTTAATAAACAGATCAAAAGTCAATTTTTAACTAAAACTGTAAAAGCGATCCAGACTTGAGGATCCTTATAAAATAGTATCCTAAATCGTCTTAACTATTGCAGGACTACCCATTTAACAAAAAATAAACGTTTTTTTTAAAACCAACTTTTTAAATTCATGAATAAATTGAGGTGACATACGTGAATCGGAGGATCTCTAAGCCCTTCGACTCGATTGTCATTTTGTTACGTGAATCGGGGGGCTTGTTGCCTTAAAAAATGTTGTATTATTGGGGATTTATAAAATAAAGAAAGGCACAAATTTTTTTCTGTTCTGTTGTCCATTTTTTTATTGTTCTTTTTTCTTAGTTACATAAGAGCTGTTTTAAAGAACTCTGTTGGAAACTTGTGCATTTTTAAAGTTTGTTTGTTTTTTACTCGCGGCTTACGAATTACCCTTTTGTGGACTTTTTAATAAAATGTCAACGAAAAACATGTTTAAAACAAACTTCTTAAGTTTATGAAAATTTTTGGTAGGCGGTTACTGTCCCTGTGATAGTAATTGTCATTAACCACTTATCCTTTTCACAGACACTTAAATTGACATTATCCCCATTAGAGATTTTAATTTGTGTATTTCTATTTTAATATTTTAAAGCCGAACCTTTTCAGCTTTGGCTTGGAAATAAACTGCTATCGCTAACTCTTTACTTATTTGTGCTCTTGTACATTCATCAGAAAATTTTGTGCGTTTATTCACTGAAAATTAAAAAAAAAACATTAATTATATTATTATGTATTATGATGGAGGTAAAAAATAATTTTAAACTAAACCAACTCACTATAATACTGTATGAAGTAAATCTAGGTCAGGTCTCAAGGTTTTAATAATAAATTTCTGTATATTATTATTACACAACTTAACAATGGAAGCAGAAGTTACATTTTTTCTTTATCTCCGCAAAACCCAACTGATAGGCCACTACATGTAGCACCTAATATAGTGACTATTAGAATATGGTACTAATGTAATGTAATGTATATAAATATTATTTATGACATCAATCAGCGACATGATGGACAAAAATATCTCTTTTTCATACAGGCACACTCTTCGTGCACCCAAGCTTTACACGCGAAAAACTGTATCATGTCTTCTATAGAGCACGGCAAACAAATCTTACAAAACCAAATTCAACCTTTTTGTACGTTTACAGATTTCTTTACTTTTTTAGGTTTTGGTTTAATTGTTTTAGCTTTTGCTATCTCTAATTTCCTTTTGTATGGAGATCACGTTAACTCCAAGGCACGTTGGGGCTTACGTTTCGTTGTCTCAGTTCTTCAATAACCTTCTTTGCTCCAGGAGAAATACTAGCAATTTGGAAATCAGCGCTATTCCTTAAAACAAGAATAGCTGGTGCAACAACATTTCTTGGAGTACTTGACGTCGACGATAAAGGATCGATATCTAAAGCTTCGTCTGAAAAAATGTACTGTACCCGTCTGCAATTTTTTTATTTCGTATTAACCCTTGTGATTATGATTTATTTACATTAAAGTATAATGATGTCACAACCTTTAGATTTTTATGCCTGATCATGGCACTTGTTTAATTGTTGCTTTTTTCAGGTTTTCCCACTTTAATCGTAACTGTTCGGGGCGGCGCATTTCTCCATTACACAAATCTTGCGTCATTGCCTTCCAAGCATCCTCTTTTAACCTGTTTTTGATCGTATTTGTCGCTTTTGTTATAATTAATGGTGTGCCGAATCGATTATTTGACTAATCGATTAATCGATTATTTGAATTAATGTTATCTATCATTAATCGCGTTTGTTCGTTTTTTTTCGAATCGACATAGTTTACTGTTGTAATTTTTCCTAAAATGCATTCACAGTGAATAGTAATCGTTACGTCCATTTCAAAATGGTGTCTTTGTAGGACATAAATTATTAAGCCCCCACCCCTGTTAGCTTTCCTTAACCGAGTGTGCATTGTGTATCCACTTATATGAAACATGTCACTAATATTCTCTTTAATATTTACTTCAGAAACAACAATAACATCGATATGAGTTTGAGCTTTACTTATGTATGCCAATAATTGACTAAAATTTTTAATCATAGACCTTATATTGACATGAATTATTGTAAAAGGGTGTAATAAAGGAATTGTAGACCAAAAGTCGTTAAGATGACTACAGTTAGATATTTCTGGGTTATCCACTGAATTAGCCATCGCAACGAAAAAAAAAAAAATAATAATATAAAATTTACCTTGCTTACTGTATGTATATATACTATTATTAGATGTTAGGATTTGCTTGAGTTTTCAAATTTTTAATATCTTCTTCAAATCTTATTGTATGTATTTTGCTACTATCACTTTTACGGGCCAGAATCTTACCTTCATAACTACACCACACAAATTTAAAAATACCACTGTCTTTTAGATTTTTCCTAGCAAGATGAAGTAACCATTTACTGTTCTGGGTCAATGCATAACGAACCATAATTCTTCTTTGTGAAATTTCTATGCTGTTAAGGCTAGGTAACACATCAGATACAAGTAGCTGGGAAGTTTTCGATGATTTAACCCATTTTTCAGTAGAACTATTTTCTTTCAATTCCACCAATTATACGGTCGCTCCATCCTTTCCATTTATTCTGTTCACATTTTTAACCGTATTTTCTTCACAGTTGAGTTTTTTCGCTATTAAAACGATATGATTGTGTAAATTTTCTTTTTCAGTTATTGGTATACCCGTTATTTCAAGTTTATTCACCAACAGCTTTTGCTCCCACTCATTTCTTCTTTGTTCTATAGCCATTAACCTTGTTGTCAAGTGTTTGTTAAGGTTATCAAGCTGCTCATTCTTTTTTTCCAGTGTTTTCATTTTTGACTGTACACTGCTTAGATCACCTTCAAACTCTTCAATCTTTGAACAACAAAACTCAATAGCTTGTTCTATGGTACCTATCTGCTTTTTCACTGTTTTTTCGATTTCCTTAGTAAGATTTTGTAACATACGTTTTAAGTCGAACGGGTTGAAGTTACCTTGAGTTATATCTTCATTATTACCATCCTCATCCTCATCTTCAATCTCTAGAGCGATATAAGAAGATCGTTTAGAAGAACTCTTCCGACATTGATCACAGTTCCATTCTAGTTTATCTGAAGCTTTTATTGCTGCAATTTGTTTATTCGTAAGACTACAGCAATCAGGATTAGCATGCACGATCATATTGCATTTATTACATTCCAATCCTGGGAATTTTTTATTAATCTGTTTTAAAACATTGATCACATTTTGGAAGTTTTGATGGCGGCATAATGCGGGTAAAAATTACTTTAATTTATAAATACGCTTAACGGTTGCACTACGTCTTGTTCGAGCGGTGACGAACGACGAACTTTGAATAAATAAATAAAAATTAAGCAAACATGACACAACTAAAACACTTATATATATTTAAAAAAAAAATTAAATTTGTCCTCAAATAATAAAATCACATATGTA
Organism: Apodemia zela; assembly: GCA_018236825.1. Lineage (NCBI taxonomy): Eukaryota > Metazoa > Arthropoda > Insecta > Lepidoptera > Riodinidae > Apodemia > Apodemia zela. The sequence continues at coordinate 7,412 of DWBA01000602.1, read as the reverse complement.
TTTGTAACAAAATAAACAATATTTAAATTAAGGATCAAACATAACATAACCACTTATTTACTAAAAAAAGTATCAATTTTTAAATTTAAGTTGACACAAAATATTACTACTTATTTTTTGAAAACAAAACAACAACCGTCATAAAATAGAACGGAATCACATTCTTATATATTAAAAAAATTGAAATCAACATTTGACAGAACCTTATAACTTATTTCTAAAAACAAACAATATTTAAATGAATCATCAAACACAACTTAATCGCTAATTTATAAAAAGAAACAATATTTAAATTAAACATCAAAGAGACCTTAATAACTTATTTATAAAAAAATAGCTGACATTAACATCAAACTGAACTTTCTTATTTATTAAAAAGAAAAAATATTTAAATTAAACATCAAACAGACCTTAATAACTAATTTATAAAAAATAACTGACATTAACATCAAACAGAACCTCCTTATTTATTAAAAAGAAACTAATAAACCAATATCTAATTAAAAAAATTGTATAATCCAGATGCTTTGGGTGCAGGCTATTCCTTCTTAGATTTGTCAACAGGTCAGTTTGCGTTGGAGAAAATCTTCTCCGAGGGAACGGTACTTGTAAGGATGCACAAATATTTGAAATGTAGTTTGTACAAATGCGGGTTATTTATTTTCATAGTCTTCCAGTACAGTAGACTATTACTTGTCCTTGAAAGTAAAGGCAGTTCCATATATTGTCGTAATGTAATTATATTTTCAGTAGAAGATGAAGATGTTGCAACAAAATTTGATTTTTTTGCTCAAAGTGGTCCCAGATCGATGGTTTTGCAGTAACTTGCTCCAGCTGCTGTGGCTGTGTAACTGTAAGCTCATTAGTCTCTGTGGTGCTGTTTCCGAGATATGTAATTTCTTCTATACACCGTTGGGCATTTGCTGCATTACTATCTGTGCCGAAAGCCAGTTTTTTAAAACGTGAATCTAGCAAACAAGCTGTTGCCACATGTTTATTGCTTTCTAGCATGCCAAGTCGTCTTTGTAGGACTTCTTATAGTGTTACTTTCATTTGGGTTCCAATTTGTGTTTCGATATTGGTAGTATTTAAATTATATTGCAGTCCTCGTATTAATGGATTACCATTCCCATGGTAGAGTATATTTCTCCAGATAAGAGTTCTGTAATTTCATCAACGTGTCGCAGAATCTTCACGCACTCCGCTAATACTTTCCATTCGTTATTGTCAAGGGAGTCTGCAAAATCAATTTCTATTAGAGCAATTGTAAGTGGGATTGTGACTTCATACAGCCTCGCAAACATAATACTTAGGGCCTCTTTCACCAAGTCTGAGTAAAGTTACAAGTAAGTTAACCAACCGCTCAGTAAACTTTTGAGTAAATGCAGAAACCTATTTCACTAAACCTGAGTAACGTTACTAGGCAATTAAAGTTGTCGGTAACTTACTTGTAAGTAAGAGTGTCGAGTATCTGCTTTAATCGACAGTTAAGAATATTCTGTAATCTGTCATTCGTCATTTGTTGATGTATTATAATGAGCATTAAAGTTAGTATTTTAGGTTATTAAAAGATTTAAAAAACTATTAATTATGGTTTTGGTGGATTGAATGGAACATCGATTGGATGAAATAGATCACGCTTTAATGGAAAGACGGCGATCCCGAATTATACGACAGCGTGTTGATTATTTCAATATTCTAGATGATAAAGATTTGAGGGCATGGTTTATTAAATAGTAAGTATATATAATATACATATGTATAATACAGCAACCATTATTATAAATAGTAGTATGCTTATCAAAATCCATTATTTCAGACTCTATGACAAAATTACTTCTTACATTGAGATTCTTGGCTACTGGATCTTATATAAGGACTAAGGCTTTCTAATCCTTCTACACTTAACAAGATCATGTTTTTGACCTGTGGTTCTGTAGGATCTAGAGGTGGTGCAGTGTTAATACTATCGCCTGTTCTGTACTATTCCGATCTTATAGTAGCAGATTTTCTCTCACAGCCCGTTTTATCCCGTCATATTTAATTTGTAAGGTCTTTATAGACCTTAAAACTCCACCTGATCTAGCTGACCTAGATTAAACTCCAGCTCTATACTTTTCCACGCTATTTTATTTTTCCATGTTGTTTCATCACTTTGATTTCCAAAACATGCCAGTGTTTTTGTATTAATGAAATTAATACATCTCTTTTACTCACTGTAAAATTAGCACTACTGACTAAGTTCTCGTTTGTCTTTTTCCAATATTATTTAAAAGTAGTCAAATTATGTACTTAAACTTGTTCAAATATAATTTTCCCAAAACTCTTAACATAAACCAGTAAACAAGATCGCAGAAAACAGAAAGTATTAGTTTCGAAGTGTTAGATATGTCAAAATTGACTTTGTGAAGAAAGATTGGAATGAATGTGTTTGAAATCAGTCAAAATCATTCCACTAATCGTATGGTAGCTACCATATAGGTCACTTTATGAATGTGAAATTGAAGTAAGTTACTTGGTAGTTTTAATTGCTAATTAGTACTAATTAATGAGTAGTTACTTGATACTTTACCCAGACTTGGTGAAAAAGGCCCTTATATTGTTCCATCTAGTTTCTACGTCTTGTTTTAATTTTAAAATTGGCATATTCTGTAATGATGTTGTAATTTTAATAAAACACTTATGTTGGTCTTCGGTGTATTTATTCACACTTATTTTACAAAGTTGTAGAACTATTTTCAAAGCTTATTAATATTCTCATCACTTTGTTTCTCTCGCTCACGGTAAGATGAATACATAAATAATCTGTGGTAAGATAGCTGTAATGATGATATGTCAAAAACACTTGTCATTTAGTCATAAACGTTCCATTACTACATCTTTCTCGTTTTACAAAGGCAAAAAAAGAATTAAAGGTTCAAAATTGACACACTCAACTTTCAGCTTCGTCTTTCCCTTTAATAAACAAACAGATAATATATAAGATATGTCAAAAACACTTGTCATTTAAATATTAACACTACGTTACTACATTGATGAAATTAGATAAGGAGATAGTTGAAAATCTGGGGTAAAACATAGGCTACTTTTTTAAAAAATTAACCCCTAAGGATCTGAAATATGGGATCAAAGTTTACAGTATGTACAGTACAGGATTGTACAAAAATTTTTTTTTCATTCATTTACACACATTTCGAACTATTCAAATTCATTGGACATATTTATTTTATATATACATATTAATCTGAAATTCAAACATGACGAGCTCTTAAGAACGTTGTTACCTATCTCATCTAACGCTTAATCCGTAGCACCTGCTACATTCGATCGCTACACGTTACGAGCACTACGTAATAATAGACTACACGGCTACAAATCCTTTCACCTACTTTATTGTACGCGGCTACGAGCTTTTTGTTGAGGATTTAACTGCATTCCTTGTTAGACATGACAAGGAAAAATAAATTTCACACGGTATAAGGAGAAACTACGTTAAAACAGACGTGAATAGATAGACGTAAATATTTCATGAACAATAGAAAATGCTAACATTAATTTCAGTGGAAATTACTGCCTAGCAATATTTTCATACAATGTAATAAATTTAGTACATTTCAATGCCACCAAATTTTAGGCATATCTATTTTTTTTTTCAAAAAAGTCCATTGTGTCTAATAAGTGGTAGAGTTCTGCATTATCTAGCCCAGGTCTGGTACTAACACCTAACCTGTTATTGCCACAATAGCGTCAGTGCTTGTCATCGTCGTATTCTGATTTGGAGGTTAAGACAGCCGGTAAACTGACATTAAGACACCGACACAAGGATGACAACCATCTTTGGTGACTATAGGCTATGATTGCCTTTTTCCATCAATAGAGCTATCTGTTCGTTTGCTATCTTATAATATAAATACTTAACCGATATTGCACGCAAACGAACTAAGTGGTTCCCTTACTAGCTTACCTGAGCAGCTTCACCCGTGAGTAGATTATCATGTCGTCGATATAGTTTTTTATACTAACTTTCATTAAGTTGATTTTAAAAAATAGTTGGTTTTTGGTTCAACCTGTAGCTGCACATCTCCATGCCAAATTTAATCGAAAAGGTTATTGCCGTTAAAATAACACTTACGAAAAAAACATAGGACAAAGTAGTATATCAAAATCTAAAAGGTGCTAAAGTTTATTATCTTTGTTTATATTCTCCAGCTATTTCGTTTATCTATTCGCATTATTTTAATGATATCGTTTATAATAATTGCCCATCTAGCTACTGGAGCGACGCTAGAGATGAAGGCCGTTTGTGAGAAGTTGTGTATAGTCACTGACGAAAATAAGCAGAAAATGGATAAAAGCATTATATATAAATAATCCTTTTAATAACTTTAAATAGCAAACATACAAATAACTCTTCGACTAGACTTTGCATTTTTTATACCAAAGTATACTCGTAGTAAACAATCAAATTTCTGTCCTGACGGAAAGAGGCCATTATAGCCTATAGACACCAAACATGTTAATGTGTAGCTATTCTAGTGATAGGATGGCAAACATGACAATAACAAGCAACAGAAATGGGAAAACCAATGGCAAACAAAAAAAATTAAAAACAGCAGAGAAAAGTTTCGCTCGCTAGATATACCTACGTATACATATATCAGTACAATCGACTGAATCGATCACGAAGTAAAGAAGAATTTCACTAGGTTAAACTAGTCGACACCCGCTCAGCTGGTGAGAGCGTCCCGGCTAAAAGGAAGGAAGTCCTGGCGTGTCGAAATTTTTATTTGTTGTTTCTAAAGTTTTTCAAGTTTTCTCAAGCACGGGGTGAGAGCTAAAACATAATGGCAACTAAATCGGGAGAGATATTGTAGTAGTCTATCTACTATCTAATAGTCAAAACGACAGTGACACGTTCAGCTATCGTTCGCCTTTTACGAACTGCCTGCCAGAATAGCACATAGTATATTCTTCAAAAGCACCCCGGACCATAGCTGGAGGAAAACACTTTTTATATGTATAATCACTAGAAAACAGTTACGAGACTTCCCTTTCTCAGATAAATTATGATTTGCTTACTTGTTACTTTTTAAGTAACGGAGTAACTGTTGAATCTATTTATATATATTTTAATTTTTTTCAAAATCTTTGTAGTAGCAATGCAAGGAAGAGATTTTTACATATAGGTGTGTATAACTGCACCACAAAACAATAGCGTAAAAACAAAGCATACAGTACAAACAAGAAATTGTAAAATCTGCCGTCTTTTGAAAGCTTTTCTTTGCAAAACAATGTGTAAATGTCACGCGCCAAGCAAAAATACATTTCTCTTCAATATTTGAAAATGTGCCTTTGAAATTCATCAAAAATACATTTTGTATTCTTTTTCTCACACAGATATAAGCTTCGTTGAAATCTAAGTATAGTGGTCCGAATAAGTGATATATCATTTTGATTTATTTATTTATTTAAAACTTATGCACAGTTGAGTACATAGGTGGACTTAATGCTACATGACATTCTTTACCAGTCAACCCAGATTGATTGGAAAATTCCACATGTGAAGGGTGCATGAAAAAAAATAATGATTTAGTATTGTAGAGAAAGAAAATAATATTTATAATTAACTTAGAATGTACAAAAGAGATGAATTAGCGAAATACCAAACCATGTATATTATAAGTATTAAATGTATATTATAAATTATTAATACCACGGATTGAATGGATAAGCTTTTCAAGGCAATTTCTTAGTTTTTCAGTGTAGCTTACATTTACACCCAGAAATACAGAATTATACTACTTATCGAAATAAAATCACTCCAAGGGTAATGTTTAAGCCGTGTCATCTCATTCGGCTCGTAAAATAGTCCAACATGGCTTGTTTCTATTTTTTCACAATATAATATATCTACAAATGTCCATTAAAAGATCCATCTAGGTACTTGTTAGCTATCTTATGATATAAAAAAATACAAAATCGCGGAAATTATTGAAAAATGAATCTTTTACTTTTTTTTGTTAATACTTACTTTCTCTCTCTAAGCCCTAAATCTTGTCTACGTTATTTATTATAATAACCTCTTGGTCATTTCAACTTTTTCATTTCCTATATAACTAGAAACTACTTCTTTTAAACTATTCTTACTTTTTTCTTGTGCTTCTTAGTTTTAGTATGTAACTTTGTTCTGATCAAGAGTTTTTTTATTTGCAGATTAATATCTTAAGGAATATGATTATATTTCCTTATTTTTGAGCATTCTTATAGAAAAATCATAAAATAAAATTAAGGACAAGGTTTTTGTATAGTTGTATTATTTATTGCATTAAAAGGTTTAAGAGAATGACACATTATTTTCTCTCTGGTACAAATGGCTTAAAAAGAACTAAAAGTGGAGGAATCATGGTCAAATGATAATAAAAACACAGCTAAGTTGATTTGCTTAGGTTGACCGCTCCCAAATCATTAGTGTGTTAATTATAATAAGATATTTTTAATTCTAAATCCAGCGGATTGCATTTATTTCAATTCTATAGCGTTTTCGTTTTAGAGTCGTTTTATTCAACTGAGTATTTTTACGGCATACAGCAATCAGTTTAATGCTTGCTTAGATTATGTTAAGAATCTGATCATTTTCGAACCACGAATACAACCTGAGATATCGGTTTTCATGATAAGCATTGATTACTGACAAAAAATTGATATGAGATTGGTCGGTAGTCAATCTACACTATTATAGAATGGTGTCGCTTGACAAAAGTTTAGCCTAATCTCTCACATCTAAATAGATATGAAAAAGAATAAGCTGTAACAATAAAAAGCATATATAGCATATAACTTAATTTCACTCAAGACATGGAATTTACTGAAATAGTAAATATACACAATCATCATATCATACTCGTATTATCAAAATCTTACACTACGAAAGTAATAGTAATAACACATAAGTAGTGAACATTTAATGTTAAATTAAATTGGACCCGCGATTAATTAGTTACTTGACAGTCCTCTTTAAATATTTAATTCAGATACCAAGGTTCATACACAAAATTAAATTTCACATATGCCATGACACAAAGGTTATTGTTCCTAGCTTTAATCACAAAATCAAATATGCACGACCTAGTTAATAATACACATGTCGACCCTCGTCCTTTTTAAATTTTAGAAAACAAAATGAAACCCTTTTTAGTACAGTCGTTGATAAAATGCTTTATAAATTAAATAAATCAAAATTAATCACATCTTACTCGTACATTGTATGAAATGTCATTTGTTTGGTTAAATAATGTTCTGTATATGTGAACATATATTTTAGGTGACTTTAATATTATACTAGCTGCTGTGTGCAGCCCGCTGCATTATAAAAGTTTTTGGTGTATCCCGCGGGAACGACTCATTTTTTCGGG
>DWBA01000601.1:0-12747 GCA_018236825.1 Apodemia zela | reverse complement strand
AACAATTTAGTTTTTTTGTAAAGTTGTTTAGTTGGCATATGAAAGGGATAATGGAACAACACTTTGATTATTTTATTTTGCGATCTCTGTAGCGGGTTTAAGTTAGTCGGTGCGGCGGATCCCCAAATTTCAATTAGGTATTCTAGATGCGATTTTACTAAGGAATTATAAATTATTTGTTGAAGATATCGTGTTACCACCGCCGCCTCACCTGCTGACGTAGTCAGAATTTGTCACTGTCGTGTTACAGCTTGAAGATAAGGGCGACGACGACATTGTGCATCGCATCATTAAAATCTATAAAGTAGGCGGCGGTTATCTCTTACCATTTGGACTGCCGTGAAAAAATAAATAAACTGGAAAGTATTTTCTGTTTTAAAAGTCAGAAGTTGACTCAAGTTAGCGTTCTTGATAAAAATCCAATGATAAATAGACTCACGTGGTGATGGTGCGACAGGGCGTGTCTCGCGTGGTGCGGCGCCATCAGCTCTATCGTGGTCCCTCGGGCCTGCGGGACACATCGCTGTTTCACACGGGTGGTCACTGTTCTGGCTCGACTGACTATTACAAATACGCCCAAACCCAGTGGCATCGAAACTACGCAGTCATTTGTGACTGGTTTAGCACAAAACTACGAATAGTTTTATATTCAGGCGTTTCTTTATGGAAATCTACAACTTAATGAAGAAATCAATTTAATTTGCAATTTTCCGCAACTCTCGTGTGTAAACAAAGTATCCTGAATATGCTTCGGCCGCGAAGTGAAACGTGTATTTTGAGTACGTATACTTTGTGCTATTTCTAACGCTGCTTTTTTTCTTTTCAGTGACTTCGCGGTTGCCAAGACAGAAGGGTTGCAAACTAAATTGTTTTGTTCCTCATTATGCAATTCATTCAATAGCATTGTCACAAGTTGGATAATAATGTAATATACCTAGTCTACTGGGAAAGTGCCAATTTAAATACATTCTTTAATAATATAATTTTCCGTCATGAAGATTTGTCATAACATGTCTTGTTAAAAACCCGGAGTATTGAGACACGATAAAATTGTTAATTGTAGTGCTATTCTTTCCCCCTTATCATGCTTCGGTTACGAAGTGACACGTGAGTTATGTACTCATGCTGCGTGATTTTGTTTGTGCTGCTGATATGACTTTTAAATTGTGTGTCGCGCTGGTGTTTCGAGCGCAGTAGTTATAACAGCGCCAAAATATCGAGAAAATAATAAGACAAATAACTGAAATAAAATCACACTCAAATAAATAAAAATTGAATCACTAAATGTGTTGCTAAGCGCAAAACTCGGGAATGGTTGGACCAATTCGGCTCATTTTTTTTAAATATATTCCTTGAAGGTTTTTATGTAGAAAGAAATGGGGAAATTGTAAGGAAAATAATAAATACAATACTTTGCAGAAACTGTTCTTAGCTGTCAAATATTTGACGTTTTTAAATTTGTTCGGAGGTACCATGTTCGCAGGGTCGGCTAGTCAGAAATAAAGCCTGACAGTATTTTTTTTAAATGATCTTAATTAAGTTGTTGGTCTGAATGAACGTCACTATGAAACTGGGTTTTGGGCGAGCAGAGTGCTCAGCCAGAGATTAGGTTGGTGGGTTTAGAGCCCACCCTGACAGTGACCGAACCTCAACTTAGGGCAGTATCTTGATGATACGTGGCATCAGGAATTTTGAATTGGAAGTTCGACCCGCAAACTCTTGAGATCCTGATCAAGTAACTCTTGATCTCAAGAGTTTGCGCGCCGAAACAGTGGGCCGGTGGTGACGCTAACGTGTGTGTGTGAAGTGTTAGCTGTGATGGGATTATCAAGATCGGTGCGTGGTGGTGTGGTACTGACCTCCGGCGCCAGCAGCAGCGGCGCGTGGTGCAGGTCGGGCGCGGGCTGCAGCGGCGACAGCGCGCCCTCGCCGCCGCCCACCACCTCCAGCCGCGCGCTGCCGCCCTCGCGCTGGCAACACCACCACACATTACACAGAGCTCTCACTGCCTTTAGCACATCTTCCATCATGCTGGATGGAACCGTCCAGTTACGTAAAGGGTTCCATTTGCATTTTTATAAACAAGCTCATTAAAACAATTCATATGACATAAATACACTATGAGTATTATCATGTCTGCTTCATAGCGGGGTACACAGATTGCATCTGATTATCGTTAAACTTTCCCGGTGTATCCCCAGTTTTACTTGCTTGAAGACAGTCACTTTGACTGATCAGTACAGGAAGAGTATATTATACAGGATACTGATTCCAGAGTGTTACAAATATTATCCAAACTACACACTTTAGTGTAAGGTAAACTTATGCACTTGGCATTATTATTCCGCCAATAGCAACGCACCATAAATAGTATTGTTGTCTAGAGATAAAGGTTGTTTTTTTCATTCGGAAGAGCCATCTGCTTGTTTGCTATATTATTATATAAAGTATAATAGGTAAACAGTACGATTCTCTACGAAATAAATTCATTAATGTATATGAGAAACAAAAACGGACCAAATATGGAGCCCTGAGGGACGCCAAGTTTACCGTAGTACTAATATAACTCTTTCTATTTTTCTATACCATATAAATATATAGCCAACAAGCAGATAGGTCTCCTGATGGAAAGAGAAACCATCGTCTATAGACACCAAAGATGTTAACGGTGCGTTGCTATCCGTGTGGCTGGATGGCAATGCCTTACCCTCCAAAACCGGAACACGACAATGACAAGCATTGACGCTATTGCGGCAGTAATAGATAAGGCGGTGGTACCAAATACCGGGCGAAATGTTGTGGATCTCTACCACCTAGTAGTCACGATGATAGTGACACGTATAGCCAATATGTCGTCTTTTACTCGCCGCCTGGCAGAACGGCAGTTGGTCTATTCTTCGAAGGAGCTCGGACCAACACGGGGTAGATTCGTGAGTTGTGACACAGTGAATGGTGTAGGCGAGGTACCTGCGCGGCGGGTATGTAGTGCGCGTGCGGGTGCGGCGGCGAGGCGAAGGGCCCGCGCGGCGGCGGCGGCGGCGGCGCGAAGCTGCCGTGGTACTGCAGCCCCGCGTACACGCCGCCCATCTGACACACCACACACGTCACTCACACCGCCCGCACCCCACCCGGCGCTCGCGACACGAGCGAGGGAATACATCGCGCGACTCGGTCACTACTTGTAACACTTTGATTTTTAAATATGTACAGGTAGTAACAAAAGCGTTATCCGATAGTCAAAAATATTGATTGGTGGCTTAATGCAATCATTTTTATGTTATTAGATACACTTTCCCCGATCAAAATAATTAATCTTGAATTATATTTTAAAATATTACCTTAGCAACACAAAATAACGGACAAACAGTGTAGAGACGACAATGACATCAAAGAGACCGCGGTCACAAACTCAACGTGGTGTATTCAGTTTAAAATATTCGCCAAATTTTAGGCAAATTGCACTGGCACTTCAGAATACCAGAATATTTTTATAAATAGAATAATTTCATTTTTTTATAGTGTCATCGACCTACCGATAGATATCTTCATTATTTCGGGCTGGGCAGGGTTTTGTCACTAACTGTATAAATATATTTTACTACATATATCAACCCGTAATGTCCGTCGTACATTCAATATTTCTTGTTAAATTTGATTCAAACAACAATTTTAGCATTTTGAAAATTTTGTTTGTCTTTATGTCATTGCATGTAACTGTATGTCCTCATAACTCATGAACGAAATAATTTATAGTGAAAAAGACTGGATAAATAATAGCGCATATAATCAATCAAAAAATGTTTGTCAATTAATTTACAGCAAATGATGCGGGAGGTTGTTGTATAAAATGATTGTTTAAATATTGAAGTAAAAAAGGGATTTTATTTGACATTAGATATTGTTTGTCACGATTACGTAATAAATAGTAGTCATATATTTAACAAGTTACGCTGTATATTCCCCTGAGTGTAATCGACAACTAAAAGACAACAATCTGCATTTTTCAAGACATTTATATTATTTTCATTAATATCACATTATTTGAGAACTTTGAAAATAATAAATTAAACTGAAAATATGACAGTTCTAATATTAAAACTGTACCAAAGTTGTCGAATACTCGTGTTCGTTGTCGCGAGGCATTTTTTGTTACACAAGTCACACAACTTCGAAGTTAACTCAAAAAATACGACTGATCATTTAACAATGACAATTTTTTATTTTTAATATTAATGCTTGGATACTATTGGTCTCTGATAATTGTTTTCATGGTCTCGAAAATTTAGGTTTACAGTAAAAAAAATCATTCTGAAAAAATTTCATAAATTCGATTTCATTTAAGAAAATAATAAAAATATTTAATTCTAGTATTAAGATTCTTTGCATAATTATCCATCTCACCGTACTGTTTCTACATATTTTGCGTATCAAATAGTATATATATTTTTTATACAGTTAAAAATTTAACCTGTATAATCTTTTACCTATAGTATATAAAAATACTAATGTTTATTAGTGTTCTCGAATTTGACAAATTTGTAGAAAAATAATAAAATTTGTATAACGGAACTAATGTTTAAAAACTAATTTAAGAGACCTTAAGATTTCGTTAATTTTCAGAGTTATACCATTTCGATGTTATTTGACTTTTCTACATTTTTAAAATATAAAACGCATCACAACATTTGCATATTTTTATTTATATGTTTTAAATTATAAAGTTATTTTTTTAGGATAATTTAATATAAATTACATAAGTCTAATAAATTAAGTATTATTCTCGCTGTAATTATGCCAACGATTTTTTAAAATATACATATAAATAAAAGAAAATGTTACGATGTCGTATCGATATTGAAACTAATTATAGAAACCAAATACCATAACATGGGATAGCAGGTGGCGTGTTTAAGCTTTGTGGTTGTTAACTCGTTCGTATTTAAATTAACAAATAATGGATTTAGGCAAACACATATTATATATACGGATATAGTATTAATTAATGAAACCGCAGACACTACGAGATTGCACGATGGTAAGACTTCCCAAATAAATGTAGGATACAATTAAAAAATACACACGAGTGAGGTTTTATGTCGATAACTAAAATTGATGATAAATATATTTAGCGAATTACAAGAGATAAAAAACTTAACAAAGGAAAATTTCAATTTTTTTTAAGTTTTCGCAATTTGTATATGTGTTTTAGCACACAGAGACACGAATTAGTCCTCGATATTAATCCCGATGTGACTGGAGGGCAAAATTCAAATATTCCAAATTCTAAAGTTATGTTTTTTAAAAAAAACTGTATAAAATCTTTCTAAGATTTGCCCAACCCGGGATTCAAACCCAGGACCACAAGCATTTGTGCCGATGGTACATTAAACTAATGAGACGATATTCAGGAATTAGCACAAATTTCTAATTTGTAACCCGTACTGTTTAATTTCGTGTGAGTTAAGAAGAATGCCTATAAAAATAAATACAATACAGTTTATTATACCCGTTAAGTTGGGAAAAGTCAGAATGAATGCACTCACAATTAGTTCACAGATAATCCCCAAATATATTACGTCTCATGTAATTACAGAAAGTCAAACTGATAAAAATTTTAAAAAAGGATTTGTTTTCCGAAAACTAAACATTTTAATAGGATCAATGAAGCGTCTGTATAAAAAATATAAAAAAAATTAAAGAAATTACTAAAATTTGAACGAGGTAATAATCAATAGCTTAATTTGATCAATATAGCGGCGCCATGTTAATGGCTGTACCCCCCAAGATCACTTGAACAAAGTTAAATCCAAATCATTACCTCCACATAAAGAGCATATTTAAAAACAGCGAATTCTAAAAAATGAAAGCGACCAGCCAAATATTTTGTCTGTATACCAGTCTACCAAAGCATCAGTTACTAGCAGCAAAATAGTAAATAAAGGACAATCGTCAAAACTCGACCCGTGTGAATCGACCATCTGTATTATCCAGGAAATCAAACCGCAATATCGCGATTTCATTGACTGGAAGTTTTAGTGATGTCGTTGCACACGGGGCGAAAGCTACGATAGTCCAAATACACGTAGAACACGGAACACATTCACAGGAGGAAATCGATACATGCGGGCACGAATAAGAACATTTTTAAGTGGGGGGGTTAGTGGGGAAAATATTTGGAAGGTCGCATTCGACCGGGACTAATGTTACTTTAGCCACAGCATTTTGTTAAGTAAATAGTCGCATGGAGGCAAGGAGCACTCTAAACGTAATCTCAACTATCTAGTCGGCATTGGATTACAAACACTAAGAAAAAATATTTCCTAACAAAAGTAAAATTCACATAACTTAGCATTCGTAATACTCGATACGGTATGTACAGAATCAAACGTTATGAGCTTTAAGTGTTGCATGCTGTAAAAACCTGATCCGACGCCATATCAAGGAAATGGCATCGAAACATATCGGCAAAAATGTGTATTAAAAAATAAATTGGTAAAGTGTAATGAATACAACAACTGAGTTATGTCCGACTATACGAACCTCAACCACCAACGCAATTAATCCAAGTCAGATTTAGTAAGTGGTGTTCATGGATGTTTAATATTCAGCAGCGAAGCTAATATACTCCCTTGTAGGAGACTTTTGTAACATTGCGTGTACGTACAGTCGGTATGCAGTACCTATCGTCAAGCATGTGCGATGTCTATGTAGTACATTTAGATTGGTAAGGTATTGTGATGCACACTCTCCTACGCAGCCTACCGCCACCGCTACACTGCATAGTGCAGCCGCTGTCAAACAACCCAACTGGCTTTATTCTTTATTACCAATTGCACTGGAACATTCCATATTTTAATAAAATGGATTTCAACAAAAGCGTAAGTGATATTACTACTAAATTTTTGAAGTTATAGCTAAAAGTTACGTTTTCTTGATTTTAAGTTATCACAGGATCATGCATTTTTTTAAAGAAATAAGAATATGTTATTCGTATTTCTCAATGAAGGATCTAAAGCTCATTTTCCATGAAGGGGTTTCTAAAATTGTTATAACTACCACCAGATCGGAAACGCGGAAAAAATTTCGAAAGAGCCTCAACTAACGAGTATTCAATTTTCTAAAAGTGCATGAAATACACTGCTTACAAATATACGCTTCTATTGTAATAATGTAAGTGAATTAAAATATATTTATTTAAAACATTCACAGTGCACTTGACACTTAGTCTGGGCCACAGTCACATGAGCCAAGCTGGTATACGAAAATCACTAACATGACAAGTGCTTCAAGAGTTGCGGAAGTGTTTAAGACAGCTCACGTACACACTAAAAGGTATTGGAGTAGTATTGAACGAACTTGCTTGTGTATCTGTCTCTAGAATAACATTATACTCGAAAATATATAAAAACACGCAAACGCTAAACTCTCGTAAACAATTTGCTCTGAATAGCGAAACAAAGCAATAGAATAAATGTTGAGTTTTGAAATACATTAATATAAAAAGAAATTGGAGAGACTAGATCAGTTATCTAAATAGATCGCTACAGATTGATCTAGCATCTCCAATTCACAACCTCCAAATTAAAATCTATTAAAAGCAATAGACATGTAAACAACGTAAACTCATAAGCTTTAAGTTTGGAATAAGTTCACAATTAACGCTATATCATTAAAACATTCATACATATATGAATAAATGTGCTCGTCCATTCTTAGAAGTGAACTATGAAACCGGAAATTAACAAAGCACAACTAAATAAAAAAAATGCAAAAATAAAAACGGCTCAAAGTTATTATTGAACATGTAATGAGAAATATAAATATAAATTTATTGTTAAACCAAGTAATAGAACAAAATAAGGAGCAAAAATGAACAGCATTTAAATGATATATCAATTTTTTTACAACTGCAAAGACACACGACAAGCAAGTGCGTGGTAGTTTCTTAAAATACATTAGTAAACCCACTCCGCAGGCCGCTGTACCGGGAGATATTCAAACGCTTCCTGACCAATGAATACGAGGTCATTGTTACTACTGCAAATGACATCCTCCTCTGGGAAATTTAAAAGTCAGACTTCAGGTATCTTCTAAACTTAAATGAAAACAATAATTTTTAAACAATATCTTTATGAATATTTAATGATAGTAATTGTCAAGAAGCGTTTGGTACATGGTAATAAAGAATTCTTATAACGACTTAGAGCGTAGAATGCTTTTGGTATAGTAGGCAAATAATGTTATATTTGTGAAAAAAGGTTGTAAAATATTTATAAAATCTAATAAGCGGTAACACTTATGTTGCCTACTATACTTCTACTGCGGTATCCACCGCAAGCTTACATATTACAAGCGACATATATTATTAACAAATGTTTAACACTAGAACCCGCTTCACCAAATGTTACCAAATTACGTCTTAATTAATCTGGGCATGCATATCAGTCGGTGCTCGACGTGTACATACAGCTGTGTACCCATCTAGATAAAGATATGCTACTTAATAATAAAGACAAAGCAGAAGTGATAAAGTCGCTGGCACAGTACTCCTTTGCAGTAAAAAATATATATCTAAACAGACCCATCTGGAAAATTCAACCACAAATCACACCTAAAATAATGATATTTGAATGTAAATATTACAAATAACGTTTGAAATAATAAAATAAACAATAAGAAATAGCAGACCTGTGTACGATCAAATACATTTGGATGTATTTTCTGATTATAAATCAGAATTCACATCTATTTAAGAAATTTTAAATCGACAGAAATTGACAAAAACTTACTTATAATAGGCAAATCCGCTAAACAAGCAAAACGGCGTTATAAATCTAAATTAGAAATTCTGGTCTAAAACTTCGCTTACTTATAACGAAGCGTATGCCAATGATTTATGTTGATTTTAGAAACTTTATATCAATAATACTCACGTTTTCATATCATAGACCTACACTAGGGATTTTATCAAATACGAAAGAATACGCCAAAATAGCAGCCACTAAAAATACTATATCGAAATGTGCTGAAAGAAGAATTGCTCGCACTCAAGCTCTTAAATTCGACGCTGATATCTAAATAGCAGACACAATATAATGTCTTCTCCAAGAATTCAATTATATAAAATTTCATTGATATCTAGACGATGTAATGGTGCAGTACATATTAGTGCAATAATAAATATAGTCAATCTATAAAGGACATTGGAAATCATCAAAACAACAAAAATGTATTATTATTAAAATATATTAAAGTATTTGTTTACGATTAAATATAAATAAAATGGATTAGCTAAACAAGATAAAATCAAAGATCAACTGCAAATTTTGTAGCGTTCCTACAAAATATGCTAAGTAAATATTTGAAATTGAATCGTGACAAACCGTAGCTTAAGGTAGGTTTATATGGTGACAAAGCTGCGAGGAACGAACCTCAAGGTTATAAGTGCATGCTTCTGTAACTCGAGGATACCAAGACACTACCAAATATAACTTTGGACGTATTCATGCGCCATTGCGTAGTTAAAAAGCATCTAACTTTACAGCTGAAAATGATAAATCAACACCCAAATGAAATATCTGTATGTGATTTTATCCCTCATGGACAGTTAATAAGCCACATATACGTGATACCGCTACAACTTTCAACATGATTTTGTATCCCATATCCAATTAGTCACTCGTAACGACAGTTCGACAACTGAAAACAAGTCGTGATGCAAGCCATTGTATCTAGCGAGGGACCACTGTTTGGGAAATCGTACGCACGAGCACACAGACACATTACCACTCCCTGTATATTGTTTTGACTCATTTTTTTATTTGATCTACATTTCATATCTTTTCGTCTTTAATTCTATAATTAACAATATTTTTACATACACATTAGTTTAAGTAGATTAAACAGTGATTATAAAAATATTAATGCTTTTTTTATCATAATTATTAAATCTTATAATAATTAAATCTATATTTAAATTATAATTCACAATTTCTTTATTTAACTAATTGAATTGCTCAAATTGAGTAATATTTGCTTAAATTAAGTTATTTTATTCTTTTACAAGCTCAAAGGATTTTTAAATCCAAATTGTTTTTTTTTACATAGCTGACTCCAAATGTTTGTTAATTTTGAAAAAAAAAATTTTTTTTCGATTTCACTTGATTATAACATCCCCTTCCTACTGTTCCTTCTTATATTTACAGTTTTTTTATTCCATAAATTATAAAATAAATATTAAGCCTAAAAAAATATATTTATTTTTGATTGGATTCAATTCCATTTCACAACTTTTATTATTTCCTTATTTTATTGCTTTCTTACAACACGTTACGTAACATTTTTTTAAAATAAAAAATTAGGGAATTGAAACTCCCAAATTGGCAACCCTTTTCATTTACGTTTTAAGGGGAATCCCTCGATTATTATTGGTCCTCTTGTTTTATTTAGTATTATTATCGCGAAGGCAATTAAAAGTATACCAAGGATAAAAACTATAGCATAACTTTTTGCGACTTTAGGGTAAAAATGGTCACTTGAGTGTTACGTAACGTTTAGAGAGGGGGAGAGTCAGAAAAACGTTACGGTGCGTTAAATGGGGAGGTGGGGGAGGGGGGTTAAAAATCTTCAAAAATTGCGTTACGTAATACTTGAACGCTCCCTGAAGGAGCGTGGTCGATGAAGTCAATGCATCACTGCTATACTCAGTCGATGACCGTTACGTTTATTATTAATGACTGTTAAGATTGATGAAGTTTTCACTTCTGACGTGTGGTTGGACGCACGCCCAGTCTTTTATTTACCAAATAGATTTTCTTTGTTTTACTTAAGCACGTGTGTCTGTGCGCCGCGTAGGAGAGCCCAGCGGTGTGGGGCGGGGGAGGGGGAGGGGGGTACCTGGTAGCGCAAGTGCGCGTGCGGCAGCGCGGGCAGCACGGCCGGCCACAGCTCGCCCGCCGCCGCGCCCGCCACCTGCCACACTGTCGCTTGTACCAGCGCTCGCTCCTCACTTGTACCACACGCCACAGTACCCTCATACTTCGCGTGTCACATACTTTATAGAACGTCACTTTTACATTTTTGCTAAATGATATCTATAATTTTTAATATTGTATACGCGCTTATAAACGCGCTGTTTACTTATCAAGATTAAATCGATTTAAGATTACCCTCTATTAAATTATTTGTTTCTTAAAATAAAAAAATTATTTCAATACAAAGTCTTTTATTGTTTAATTAAAATGTCCTATGTTGTTTGTAAAAAATAAACTGACTATTTAATAACAGACGCTTAATATTACTGTAACTATTACCACGAGTCGTTGTGTCACAGCAAATCTGACATCACTAACGTGACATTCACACAGACGAATTCGTCTTATAAATATATGCATATACAATATTTGAAATCTACTAAAGCTAGTTAAATCTTGGACGGAATTTAATCTTGCAAGTACAAATTATATACAAGTTAATTTTAGCCTTAGGAAAAGTGACCTTCCATAAAGCAATACTCTTTAATTACCACTACATTAACAGTAAACGCATACCTTAACTTGTTCACGTAATACAGAATAAATTGTATGCTATGCCCAGATCGAGAACACACTCCATCTAGTTAATGCTAACTGACACTTGATATAGATAAAAATATACACTCCCGAGTAGTACAGAACATCATTATTCCGATTAACAATACCAGTATATCTATAATTGTACATTATGAATATCATTAATGCAGTTTTTACTTACATTAGACATTTTGTTGTTGACTATTTGATTGCTCAATGAATATCGGCCAAGGTATAGAGGCACTATACGGGGTTATTGGTAACGCACTAACAACCTCTCGGGATTGTATAGATTAATAATTTCTCAGATTTTAGTTCATCAAAATTTCATACAAAAATAAAAATATTTAAATTAGAAGATTATTACTACGCACTGCGCGAGAGTTACGACAAATACAGAATTTAAATGTATTAAACAGAATCGAAATTTGGAAAATTAGTTTTTTGATGTTTTGTAAAAAGTCATGGAACAGGTTTTTGTTGTTTATAATTTTATCAATAACCCTGTATAAATAAGGCCTCACCTATGACTTTAGAGAGGTTATATAAACAATACAAAACAAATTTTCTATTGTTAAACCTCCACACAACTTTAACTTTACCGACAAGGACTAAGTTATTAAGTCAATCTATAGTTTCCATATCTAACAACATATACTACTGTATAGTCTAATTTTAATATGTATATTTCTTGAAAACTAGTATTGGGTAAAGTGGTTCTTATTCAAATACAAAAACTGAGAACATTTATATTTGATATGTCTGGTATGGATTACCGGAATATGTCAGTGAGTTCTGTGTCATTGGATACAAGTTCCTTTATATGTTTGTTTGTTGTGGAATCTATACTTGTAGTGATACAGGATGGTTAAACGATAGTTGAAGAATGTTGACGAATAATTTAGACTTTTTCTAATTTCAAGAAGTCGGTAGACCAGACAAGAACTGTTTATCTAAAAGGATATCAATAACAACAATTAATCAATCAATACAATTTTGCATTTATTATTCATATAACTCCATACTAATCATTTGTAGCCCAAATTGTCTTTCAGTAAAAATTTCAACGTATTATTACTAAGAACTTGTACCTTACAAATACGGATTGTACTGTTTTGATACAAACAAAATAAACTTTAGTGTAAAAGTGTGCGTTGTACATTCATGTTGGTATTAT
>DWBA01000600.1:0-12748 GCA_018236825.1 Apodemia zela | reverse complement strand
CAATAATATGAAATTAGGTACATAATAATGTTTATATTTTCTAGATATGTAAACAAATTGATTTTTTATATATAATATAATATAACATTAACGACACACACACAGAACTTATATTGCCTAGGCTATCGTGCCATGCTCGCTTGACTAAGTTTCAGGACAATCTGTTTTTATATATAGATAGGTATATCGCAGTCCCATCAGATGAACTTATCGATTTTTTAGGTGTGCCTCAATTTCGATTACTCGTGTACGTGTATCATCATGTATCAAGCTGCTTTACATACTTAGTACATAAAATGATTTGTGGCCATTATTTATAAAATAATTAATGAGTGTGTAAGTGCATTTTGCTTATGTAAATCTTTGTTAAGTCGTTTTTATATATTAATACTATATTGTTAATTTATGATCGCTTGTAGATTTTATTACTTTATAAAAACAACTTATTTCAAGAACTAATCTGTGTAAATAGATAATAAAATTTATTTAAGATATTAAAAATATTTTTATAGTATAGAGGAATACCACATTTTCTTGATTATTTTCTACTATTTAAATTTAATGTAAATATATAGTTGGCTGGATCTCTTTAAAGTTAAGCTCGCCTATTGTACTTTTGTTACGCTTATTTTCTCCTAATTGTGCTATTTTCTGTGTACAGTAAAGTATCAAATAAGAAAATATATGTTTATGGAAATATGAGTATATATTAGAGCATTTACATGGAATAAAACATGGAGTCGCTCTTTAAAAGAATAGGAAAACGACACATAACTATTTCTTATAAGACAATTTTATAAACCAAAGAGTGGATATGTGTTATATTTAAACAAGCACAGAGAAAAGATGGACATTTTCACGAAATGTAATCGCAAAACAGAAAGAATCGCAACAAATATATTGAGGATTACCTAATACAACGGCGAACAGTCGCAGGATTTATACATTGTTTGGAAATGCTTTTATCAATTCAACTTTTGCTTGTTACGTATCGTACGTAAAATTCTCTGGTGTAAACTCCCCTTATAGAATAAAAATAAAGACTTATGACAATTAAAAAACAAAAAAAATATATGACCGTGTTGGTTCGGGCTCCTTTTAAGGATAGACCAACTGCCGCTCTGCCAGGCATGTCGTAAAAGGCGACTAATGGGCTATGTGAGCCACTAACATCGTGCCTATTAGGTGGTAGAGTTCAGTATTGTCTCGCCCGGGTCTGGTACCACCGCCTTTATTATTCCTGCCGCCATAGCGTCAGTGCTTGTCACTGTCATGTATGTAAGACCTCGCCACAAGATAGCAACGCCCCATTACCATCTTTGGTGTCTATAGGCGCAGGTTGACTCTTTCCGTCAGGAGACCCATCTGCCTGTTTGCTATCTTACGATATAAAAAGAATAATAAAAAAATATATATGAACAATGAACATCCTCTAAATTTTTCGATTATTTATTGGCATGGCAGCCACTACATACGTTTCGGCATTTGGGAAATTTTAAATATTATTATGATTTAAATATTAAAAAATTTAAATATTAAAGTAGAAAGATCCAGTGGTTATCTATTTGCACAGATTTCATACATATTATATGCAAACAATATCTTTATCATATACTATTCATGTTCACTTTAATGTTTCTCTTAATGCATCATAAAGAACGAATCAAATGTACCACGCCGTGTCTACGGTTATGGCAATGAGGTAATACTGCCCTGTAGGTATAGGTGTGTGCTTTTATATTCATAGTAAAAATATATGGTAGATCAATTCTATACAATCTGCGATACAAAACGCCATTCACTCATATGTATATGTCAAAATCCAATCGATAAGATATATCATTCGCGTCGTAGCTTGTACGAATTGACCTATTCTTTGAACAACCCTTGCAACTAATATTTTAGTTCATTCCCATACATTACTTGTATTTTCCGTTATTTAGTTCAGTACAATATTACAAATTAATTTCACTACCTTGTTTGAGAATTACATCCGTTTCCTGCTTATTCTGTTTTGCTTGCTCACTTTATTTATGTTATAGCTCTTAATTAAGACTTGTAATGTGCATTGTAATTATAATGATAATCATATTAAGCTTAACCCATAATAGTTTTAATTAGAACCAAATAAAATTTTGTCATTATTTAATAAATACAGCCAAGACTATTCTAGTAATATAATATAACTACTCCGAGATAAAAGGTAGGCTATGTGCTATTTCACGTCATCAGCTACCTATGTCCTAAATTTCATCCAAATCTGTTAAGTAGTGTTTGCGTGATTGAGTAACAAACATCCATCCATCCATCCGTACATCCAAACTTTCGCATTTATAATATTAATATAGATATTACTTTTAGTCTCAGAATTAAAAAAATCATAACAATGCAAGAAAATACACACATCACTTGTATTAACCATATATCAACATTCTGGTTCAAGTGGAAAATTTGATTGACGCAGAGGCTATATAATTTTAAAGGAAAATATTAATCGGCAATTCTTAATACTTCAGTAGCTGCTCTAATTATCACACAGATAATGAAGTTCACAGACATTTATTTCATAAATTTTACATTTTTTTCAAGATATAAAATGCAGTTTTAAGTCATTATTCTCCTAATATTATAAATGCAAAAGCTTTTATGTGTATGTGTGTGTAACTTGGGAGCTACAAAAAGTAATGGATTGTTGGTATTTTACCTATATGTAGATTTTATATCTCGCTCGTATCCCCGAAGAGGTAGGTAGAGGTTACAACTAGTGCAGGTGACAGGTGACAAGCCTATAACCTACCGGGCACTTATCAAATTCTGGACAGTGTTGATTTTATCAGAAAAGTGAAAAAAACACTTTTTTGAATTGCCCAACCCGGGAATCGAACCCGGGACCTTGTGTGGTCAACACTGACACCGGACCACCAGACTACAGAGGAGATTGTTCGGCGTTGGATTCTTGTTCGGCACTATAAAATACCACCATATGGGATATCTCTATTTGTTATGATATAATCTATATATTATATCTATATATAATATATGTAATATATAATATATCTACAAGCGTTTGACATTTACACACACTTGCTCATATGAGCCGTTACACGTTTTTCGCCCAATGCCATGTGTATTACAATTTGTATGGTCTGTGGTGTTACTCAACGATACTAATACATAGAATTATATATACAAATCTTTTATATATTTAATTAACACCCAAACCCAGAAAAACAAACATCTATGGTTATCACAAAAATGTTTGTCACTTTAGATTTTTGAACTCTGCTATGCGTAGGCTTAAGATATCTCAATTTATCGGGAAGTTTCAGGGATGACTTGCAGAGGTCCATCGATTTACTGATTTTTAAACTAAAAATCGCCTCTGTGGTCTAGTGGTTCGTTTTCGGAGTTGACTACTGGAGGACCAATTTCGAGAACGGGTTCGATTCCCGGGTCGGGCAATAAAAAAATATGTTTTTAAATTTCCTGATAAAAAAAATGTTGACCGGGATCGGGAAAGTGCAAGGTTGGCGATAGGCTTACCACTTATCACATTGTGGGACCGAGTATCTTCAGCTAATCATGGGTGGGTGGAACTTGTACCTCTGCCTACCCTTTTGGGGATACGGGTGTTAAGATACTTTAAACTAAAACTTTCAAAAAGTTTAAGTAGACTAAACTAAGCCTCAAAATACGGACCATAGACTTATTAAATACTAGCTGACCCGCGCAATTTCACCTGCAATTAGAATAACAATGGGGATGATTTTTTTTTAATAATCTTAATTTGACCTCGGGTTTTCAAACTATCTCCTTGCCTAATTTTATCAAAATCGGTTCAGCGGCTTAGCCGTTAAAGCATAACAAAGACACAGGCTGACTCTCGCATTTATTTTACTAATTTAAGTATGGATTTTGTTAATGTAAATGTATGTAAGTATACAGTATATTTAATGGACACGTACCTATAATGAATAACGAGTACCTAGCAACATCTGTGAAATCATCAGAAGGGACCTATTCCATTACATGCCTCGTCATTCCTGAAATATAAATGACACTGCTATTATATAAAGTGTTTGGCATAACGAGATAAATTGATCTGTTTACAAATACAACGGTCTGATTGATGTAAACTTCTAAAGCGTAACTAAATCCTTTCCGAGCTAATGAGAAAGTATAGGTTACGGGTAATTAGTAGGAATACACGTGTCATTAGGGCAAATTGGTTTTCTAAAACCGTATCCAAATAAAACTGACACCAAAAATACTCTTAATTTCTTCGTTACGTTACTCTTACGTTAATTCTTATCCAGCGTAAGTAAGTACAATTTTCTTTGGAGTTTTTCCATATTTACACTTACAACTATTTCGGTAGGCATTTTATTTATATTATATTCATTATAGAGTAAGAGTCCGCGTTAGCCAGACCTTCGTCATTTTATTAAATTTGAAAGTTTCCCAGCGCATAGTCCCCAACCCAGGTAAGAACGATCAGGGATTATGAAATTTTGACGCCGGTTACTTTGGCAGCTAACAGGTAACCAAAGTGTGTACATCAATTTCGTTAAAGTATTAAGGTCAGTTTTTTGGTATTTTCTTCAGTATGGTATTAGAAATGTCGTCACTTATTGCGGGACACTTAGCATGGTTGTAACTAGCATGGTTGTAACCCCCTAACAGACACTCTAAAGTTTTGCACTTACATTGCAAATGCTGGCTAAACTTTACGATATAGATCAAAATAATGTACCTACTACGGAATTGTATATCTTAAAAAGATCTAAAAAAAGTCTACGGTGCTATATGTCTATCTCCTTAGGTACTATTTCCACACCTTTGTTATTTGTGAGCTGCCAAAGTAACCATCGTCCAAATTTCTTAATACCTGATCGTTCTTAACTGGGTTGGGGTCTAAGCGCTGAGAAAATTTCAGGTTTAATAAAATGACGAAGTTCTGGCTAACGCAGGCTCTTACAATATAATGTAAGTACAATTTTCTTTGGAGTTTTTCCATATTTACACTTACAACTTTATCGTTGGGTATTTTATAATTTTATTTATATTATATTCATTTACATAATTAGTTGAGAATAATATTGACGTCAAAAATGATAATACTATGACAAAGTATCGCGGCATCGCTCTAATCCAGCTAAAAACTTGTCATTCTATTTTGAGCTCTATGGCATTCCAAATACTTTATAAATTTAATTATTATCTACCGCAAATCCAAAACAAAGAAGAAATTAAGGTAATTTAATTTACAACTTTCCACGAAATTTTGTGTGTGAGTGATGTTGAGTCACTGCATCAAGGAAAGCCCAACAAATAAACCGAACACACAGAAGATCTTCCGTATTTTTCTCGCACCTTTTAAACTTCCCTAACCTAATTAAACTCCTAATTTAATTCCTTGCTTCAAAACAATCTTCTTTTACAACATTTTCTCTGTGGAAATAAAGACTGCAATCGATTTCCTTCCCCCGTGTTGATCCGGGCTCCCTTGAAGAACAAACTAACTGCCGTTCTGCCAGGCATTTCGTAAAAGGCCACCGATTGGCTATGCGAGTCACTACCATCGTGGCTACTAGGTAGAGTTCTGCATTGTCTTGCCCGGGTCTGGTACCACCGCCTTACCTATTCCTGTCCCAAACGCGTCAGTGCTTGTCACTGTCGTTGTCGAGGATGAGGTAGCCGGTAAAATTATGGATGTGGCATTAAGACCTTGCCACAAGATGGCATTAATGCACAATTAACATATTTGATGTCTATAGGCGATGATTGTCTCCATTCATCAGGAGACCCATCTGCTTGTTTGCTATCTTATAATAAAAAAAAATGTTGCTTATACTTTTTTGATGTGTATAAATATTACTATATATACGTATAAGTACTACGGACTACGTACATAAGGGAAACCTAATATATTTAACGATTTTTAAGACATGTAAGATATACATAGAAACTATATTTCATATGTCTTGAAATATATACGTATAAGTAATACGTTCATACATATACATGTGTTGAAGCAAAACAACCGCAATATCTAGGTTCTTACCTATTTAGCACACTTAGCGGAAGCCTTACAATATTTCAAACGAAACATGCGATTGCTTTTCTTTCATTGTTATGAAATAAAAAAGTATCTCAATAGCGTAGGTAATTGTTGCGACACTAGTTATATCCCGCAGCTTTGTTTGTTTAACAATCTGATTTTTTCGTTTGGCTAGCTAGCGTGTTTGGTTCAGACGAAAGATTCGGGTTTGATTACCGGGTCAAGCAAAGCGTTATTGGGTTTTTCGTACCAGGAATAGGTAAAACGGCATCAGACCCGGGCAAGACAATGCAGAACTCCACCACCTGTAGCCACGATGGTAGTGACTCGCATAGCCAATCATATGCTTCTTATGAAATGCCTGGCAGAACGGCAGATAGTCTATTTTTCAAAAGGAGCTCGAACACACACGGAGTAAATTTAAACTTATCGAATTCCATCATCTATATTTTCTTTATCTTCTTTATACATAATATGAAACAAAGTGATTCAGAAAAAATGTCAATACATATGTATGATACATGCATAATCGCGAATTGTCAAAGATTTGTCATTATATACATATTTTTGTGCGCTCACATGCTGGCTTAAGTTTACGAGATAGATCAGAATGATCAGAATGTATACATTAAAAAGTTTGTAAATCATTCATAATAATAAAAATGTTAGTCACTCTATATTGATATCAAATTCATATTAACATTTCACCTACGCGAAACAATGACGGGTCGCTAGTATCACAGAAACGGCTATTATTATTGTAGGACGACGGAAATGCGAATCACAAGCTGGTACATTAAATACACTAAGGCATCTCGCGCACTAGACGACCAGTACCACGACCATTGGTCGCATCGACCAGATTTACTAAACAATATGAACGTCGCGAACTTAGCGGCACACGTGGCCGGCACGACTGATCGTTGCGACCAACTTACGTAGTACAGTTTGCTATGAGCGCTCGTGCACTATAGACTAAGAGCCCGCGTTAGCCAGACCTTCGTCGTTTTATTAAACCTGAAAGTTTACCGGCGCATAGTCTCCAACCCAGGTAAGAACGAACAGGGATAATGAAATTTTGACGATGGTTACTTTAGCAGCTAACAGGTAATCAAAGTGTGTACCTAATTCCGTTAAAGTATTAAGGTAATTTTTTTGGTATTTTCTTCGGTATGGTATTAGAAATATCGTCACTCATTGCCGGACACTTAGCATGGTTGTAACCCCAGCCAGACACCCCTAAAGTTTTGCACTTACATTGCAAATGTTGGCTAAACTTTACGAGATAGAGCAAAGTAATGTACTTTGGAATTGTATATCTTAAAAAGATCTACAAAAAAGTCTACTACTATACTGCTGTATGTCTATCTCTTTAGGTACTATTTTCAGACCTATGTTACTTATTAGCTGCCAAAGTAACCGTCGTCCAAATTTCTTAATGCCTGATCGTTCTTACCTGGGTTGGGGACTATGCGCTGAGAAATTTCAGGTTTAATAAAATGACGAAGGATTGGCTAACGCGGGCTCTTAGGATACTAATTCTGCTACCGCAAACGCGGCCCCGCTGCGGCCAGCCATTCTCAGTGTCATTCGGACAGTTCGTAAGTGACAAATTACCGCTTTAAGACCAGTAATCTGTTGTGGTCGTGGCCGCAAACTTGACCGCAGCCCAACCGTAGCATTTGCGACCAAGGTTGCGGCCACGATCACGACCAGTGCGATTCGCGCGCGTCTACGCTTCTAGTGTTTGAGGTGCCTAAGACCCATAATAGAGTAATATAGTATTACTAACAGCTGTTACCACAGAATACATAATAGTAAAATTTGTACTGTTAGTCGCGAGATGGTTTGCGTGACCTAAAATTATTACTTATTTTTGCTATTATTCAAATCTTAGGGATTTACATAGTAAGTTATCTGCACTTGACCTTGTAGGTCATCGATCAATACATATGACGTGTGTCTGTGACAGCCTGTAAAAAGTACCTCGGCAGTGATAAATGACAGTCTATGTATGTTTGGATTTCATTGATTGCCTGAAAGCTTTGTACAAACAGCGTTAATGATTCTTGAAATCGCGAGAATGTTAATGTAACGGCATTTGACATTTGTCATAATAAAAGATTACGACATCAGAATAGAAATTCTACTTAAATGTCAAACGAAAAATGAAAAGACATGTTTAAGAAACAAGAGACAAATGATTTATATTCAAATCTACATAGTCCAGTTTTATTAAACATCTGAAATTTCGTTCCAATTGGTTTCATACCAATTATGTGGCGTCTGTATGTATCATCAGTCATCACATATTGCCATCTCACCACCCGGATAGAAACGCACCATTAACATCTTTGGTTTCTATAGGTGATCTTTACACCAGGAGAGCCATCTGCTTGTTTATTATCCTATTATGTAAAAAAATTACATAGAACTTAACTAAACTTACTATCTTTAAAGCATATTGGCAAACTTTTTACACCTGCAGCCTGTGGGTCGAATATACGCGGAGGGCCTACAATTACCTACGTGTACAATATAATAATGGTTTCAGAATGCTAATGGGGTTGCCGCGTTTTTGTAGTCCATCACAGACGTTTGCCGATGCTCATGTAGATGATTTTTATGGTGTCACTAGCGACCCGCCCCGGCTTCGCACGGGTACAATATATACATATAAACCTTGCTTTTGAACCACTACATCAGTTGAACACAAAATCAGTTGCGTAGTTTTAAAGATTTAAGCGTACAAAGGGAGTTAGGGACAGAGAAAGCGACTTTGTTTTATAGGTACTATGTAATGATTAGTAGGATAGACTTTATAAGTTAAATCAGACATTACATATCTGATAGAAATATGATGATAAGTTTCAAGATAGAAAAGGCAAATACACGGGATAATAAACAAGCAGATAGTATCATCTCCTGATTGAAAGAGATAACTATCGCCTATAGACAACAAATATGTTTTTGGTGCGATGCAATACGTGCGGCGGAGTTGGAATGCCGCATGCTTAGTTTGCTGGCTACCTTACTCTCAAAACTGGAACATGATAGTGACAAGCACCAACGCTATTGCAGCTGGAATAACGTAGAACGTGATACCTAACTCAGGCGAGACAATTCAGAACTCTATCACCTAATTGTTTATGCGTTTTAGCACTAACCCAGTGCTTGGGAAACTTGAAAAAACTTTAAAAACAACACAGTTTTTTCAAGTTTCCCAAGCACTGGGTTAGTGCTAAAACACATATAATTATAA
Source organism: Apodemia zela (assembly GCA_018236825.1). NCBI lineage: Eukaryota > Metazoa > Arthropoda > Insecta > Lepidoptera > Riodinidae > Apodemia > Apodemia zela. The sequence goes on along the minus strand of DWBA01000600.1, from coordinate 3,425 downwards.
CTTTGTTACCAAACATTTTTTTCAAACTAAAGACAGATTTCTATTGTACCTATATTAATGCAGTATCTGTGAAAATAGTAGAAATTACACATTCTATTAAATATTATCTCAACTAATATCAAAACTGCATTTTGTTTAATAAGTATGCAGTCAAACATGTATTAGAGATTCAATCAGTCTACTAATGTCTTGTACTTGGTGATGCCTATATAGCCGGATTAGAGAAAATTTGTGTTACTTGTATTTATTTAGTTTGAAAATGCGATGTGATAAAATTAGTTAATTATGGTAGAATAAATTTATAAAATAAAATATAACTAAAAATAATTCCTACACTTTTTAACAATAAAATTTGTAACACTTTATTGACTAACGAAATGTGAATATATATTTTCCTTTTAAGGCAATGAAAGAATCCATTAACAATAACCGTCCCATACTCCGAAAAGCTTCCTCGTTAGCTGCCCCCCTGTTCGTTGAGGAGATTCGGTGGATGCAGCTAAGACGAATACAACTGAAGACAGCCGACGGGCTTCCACCGCTACCAATGCAGATTTCGTGGGTCCGAGATGGAATACTAGTAGTAGGCATGGACTCAGAAATGCATGTTTACTCGCAGTGGAAACCCGAAACGCCGCAATTAGCATCTGGTCAAGCAATTGTACAGGTGAGGTTTAGAGTAATTTTAATTGTATTCGGAAGAAAGCGCGAACAGAGGAGTCCTGCTTGATAATTAGTGATCAAATCTGCCCATGGACATCAATACAACCAGAGGTCTTGTAGATATGTTGCTGGCCTCTTTAGAATGAGGAAGCTTCATGAAAAGTTACATTAAGTGTAATTTGAAAACTGGATTAATGGAATCTATAGATTTAGGATGATTGGGAATCGGAACCACTCACAAACCTGACGAAACAACAACAGCAGAGCTTATTCACATACGCGTGTCGTCCCCTTCGGCTGGAATTACAGAGTGGCACTATAACTAGCTTGGAAGTTGAAAAATTGTCTCTCCACCGGCGATATGGTCGTCACATTTGGAAAATTTTTACAAACAAAGACCTCCCTACATATTTTAGGCATATAATTATTCAAGTGGAGTGTGATAGACTCTAACCTGGATTGGTAAATAGGTGTATTGTCAACATTTTATCCATGTCTCTGTTTTTTAGGGGGAAGGAAAATACACGCAAACAATTCGCAGTTCTGGGAACTGGGATATAATAATATTTCGTGGATATTGTGTTGTTTAATAGTAAAAAATGCGTAAGATTATCGTTAAAAATCTAGATTTTATAATTTTTGAGTCAGTCAACTCTCATCGTTGACGACTTTCTGGAAAAGACATTTTTACTTATTTGAAAAGATTTTGGGAACATCGGGACAGACTAGTTGAAAATGGAATAAGATGGGAAAATGTCCCGTTCAAAATAAACGCACGGTTACTTTATACGCAACATAATTGAATTTTTAGGAATCAGAGGAAGGTGGTGAAACGCGGGCTCTCCGTGACTCCGACTTACGTGTTTCAGCACCTCACTTACAAAGGGTGTCGTCTATTAACTTGCAATTGCTAGAACGGGACGCTAGAAGACGAAATAAGGCGCAACCAGATCAACCTCACGTAAGTTATTAAATAATATACTTATTAGATAAGAACTTTTTTTACAGGATTTCGTATACAAATTATGTCGATCCGGGACACTCTTGACTATACCAACTGTGAAAGGCGATAGATTAGCTTAAACATGTCACTAAAACGTGGCTACTGGCTGGTAGGGTTCTGCAACGTTTCGCTTGGGTTCAGTACCATCTCTTTACATATTCGTGCTGCAATAATGTCACTGTCATGATTTGGGTCGCTATACGGATACCAACGTACCATAGACATCTTTGGTGTCTAATAGCGATGGTCTCTTTCCATCTGGACAATTATTTATTTAGACACGTGTTTTGGACATACATACTAACATTTTAAAGTTACCAAGAACCATAGAGCATTAAAAGTAGTGTCAATTACAAGACATGCAGCAGCAGAGGTGATCTCCTATCCTCCTATTACTTGGTCGGTAACCAGCATCATCAGATTACTGACACCTAAAGACCACATGTCTGGCAATTTTTAATTTATTTTTTAATATATTTGGTTGTAGTTAAACGTCGTACTTTATCCACTATTTATTCTATTTTTTCAGCCACTTTTAGATTATATGCCGGATTATGGTTTATTCGAAGCTTCACAAATGGCCTGCCCAGTGTTACCGCAATATCATCCCAAACAGTTAATGGAACTGCTTAATAGCGGGAAAATTCGATGGGTTAAAGCTATTCTTGCTCACTTAGTCAGGTAAATGGAATATTCTAAATTGTCATAAGCTTTTTGTAATCCGCCAGTTGTTTTTAATGACGATAGTCTATAATATTTTGAAACCTTCAATTTCGTCTACATAGATAAATTTATTGGTTTCCAAAAAGGTGCTTCCTCACTTGGAGCATTCATGTGTAATGTAACGTTATAGATTCTACTTTGAGCATTACATAGCAATACCTATCTGACTGACTGACGAGCATTCGCGTGTAATGTAACAAGATCTGACTGAGCACATAGATGTTACACGTTGTATCAAGATATTACACATTGTATCATTACAAGGTGCGCGCTGTAATGGTCGGTTTTCTTACCTCACTGATGTAATGCTCGAATCAGTAACGTTACATTACACGCGAATGCTGTGAAGGGGCACATATAGACTATCTAGTTTTTTACATGTTACATTCGGAAGTTGTTTTTTACTACGTTTAGGCATTTAAGTTATACAGACAGATTTGCGAATAGCGCGGCAAAGTTATCTCAACCTTCCAAGATATTTTTTAAATATGAATTATATAATATTTTCTTTTTTAGCTTCATAATTATCCACCGTTGCGTTTGCGTTGCGTTTGCAAACGCAATGCGTTTTAAAATTTTATGCAAATCCTTCCGTACATACACACACCACACACACACGCACACGCTCACACACTGGCACGCAGATACACGCACGCACATGCATTTACACACGCACGCACACATGGACTTACACACGCACGCACACATGCACTTACACACGCACGCACACATGCACTTACATACACACACACACACACACACATGCAATTACATACACACACACACACACACACACACACACACATAGAAAGAGAGAGAGAGATTGACTAACAACTTTGCATTTAATATAGTGTTCATTCTACTGGGTGACATTTTTATTACCACTCATAACCACTTAAAAGTGTGTTTATGTCAACAGGTGTATAGGTGGAACATACACTAGTCGGAGTTCACAAGGCGACGAAGACAGTATATCGCGGCAGGTAAACATTACGTGGTATATAAATATTTGTTCATCACAAACATCAAAATTGGT
>DWBA01000599.1:0-12748 GCA_018236825.1 Apodemia zela | reverse complement strand
AAGCACTGACGCTATGGCGGCAGGAATAGGAAAGGCGGTGGTACCAGACCCGGGCGAGACAATGCTGAACTCTACCAGAGTAGTCACGATGGTAGTGACTCACATAGCCAATTTACGACATGCCTGGCAGAACGGCAGTTGGTCTATTCTTCAAAGGAGCCCGAACCAACACGGGGGAAATTAAATATTTTTTAAATATAAAAAGTATCTTCACGCCCCTATCCCCGAAGGTGTAGGCAGAGGTACTAACAGTGCACCCACGATTAACCGAAGATACTCGGTCCCACAATGTGAACCGGGCAATTTTCCACATTTGACAAGATACATTTTTTTAATTGCCCGACCCGGGAATCGAACCCGGGACCTCGTGTGGTCAACTCCAACGCCGGACCACTGCCGGAAACTACCGTTCTGCGAGGCAGGTCGTAAAAGGCGACTGATTGGCTATAGATGTCACTACCAACGTGACTACTAGGTGGTAGAGTTCTGCAACGTTTCGCTTAGGTCTGGTTCCACTGCCGTTCCTATTTCTGCCGCTATAGCGTTAATGCTTGTCATTGTCTTGTTTCGGTTTGGAGGGTAAGGTAGCCAGACTGATGCAATGGCATTGCCATCCCGCCACACGGATAACAACGCACAATTAACATCTTTGGTGGTCTATAGCGATCGTTTTTTTTCCTCCAGAAGAGTAATCCGCTTGTTTGATATTTAATAAAAAATATAAAAATTCTAGTGCGACGCAGATGAAATGATTTGTTCTGCACTATTTGTATGGTTTTTGTTTAACTTAATCTTTTTATGTTACAGCTGTCTTAGTTCACTACAGACTTGGTTAACATTTCAAGTGGCTATCTCTAATGATTGATAAGATCTAGCAAACGCCGATATGTACTTGTAAAGAAATAAAGTAAAATACTGATTTTTAATTTAATTTTAATTATTATTTGTAATAGCGGCATAAGTTAATTATATACGTATATTCTTATCAAAATTTAACTTAATCTTGATAAATTGCTTAATCTTTTTTTAATTTTTTATCCTAGTAGATTAGTACGAGTTACATTAATAAATTATAAGATTGATCATAAGAAAATAAATCAATATTTATGTACCTGTAACGGTATATCTGGATCTAGCTCAAATGATTCCACTTTTTCCGACCACGGTAGAAATTTCTTCGTTTCCGGATCTATGAAGAAACCAAAGACGTTGCCAGTTGATGGAAATTTAATTTGCTTGAACTCATTACAGAACCATTTACTGAATTCATTTCTCCAGTCTACTAATTGATCTTGGAATAAACCAGATCCAAATCCCCATACAATGCAAAATACAAAGTATGTTTCATACCTAAAATTGAGTACAGATCATCTTGTTACAAAATTAAGTACATGAAGTATTTAATGCTTTAAATTATCGTAAAATAAACAATTTCTAAAATCACATCTCAAATTTAATTTTATTATCTAAAAATAATTCATATTGCCTTTTAACATTATATGGTTCTGCAAAATCTCAGTACTTGTCAGCTGACACCTTCGTGTTCGTCCGCTTGTAGTCGATAAACTTATGGCATTACATCTTTGCGACATGGATTGCATTGCACTATTAAGATGTTTGGTGCCTGTAAACGATGGCTAATTGCTTCCTTTCCGAAAAGCTCTTTGCTTAGCTATTTTACGGTATAAAATAAATATTACGGAACCCCGTATAAAATATAGTTATATAGATTTTTGACACCAGTATATTAAGTAAATTTGAATATTTTTAACTTCCCGCTACGTTTACGTCAGTACGAGTATATAGAGAAGTTACTTAATTTCCCTCGATTTTCGAAAATCAAGTTTTCACCAGATCTCAACGTTTTGAAACGAACGAAACGTTTTCGTTTCGAACGAACCGTCAACCGGTTTATAGATTTTGTAAAGATTATTACACTTTGGACTCTCGCAGTATCGTGTTTGCCCTCTTTGCATACAAAAATATAGTATTGTATATAAGTAAGCATAATTACATACTAATACGGTAATAGCGGAACAGTTTATTTCAGAATTAAAAGCGGTAATGAGTTGGAAGGTGTGAGATATGTCTTGTACTGAGCGCAAGTGAGACAAAAACTCCTAGGTTCTGTTCTTAATAAATTATTTCGAGTATCACCACATAGCAAAAAAACAAAGTCGCTTCCACCGTCTGTGTGTCTGTATGCTTAGATCTTTAAAATTACGCAACAGATTCTGATGTTTTTTTTTTGTAATAGATAGAGTAATTCAAGAGGAAGGTTTATATGTATAATACATGTATATTATAATCCGTGCGAAGCCAGAGTAGATCGCTAGTTAATGAAATAATAATATTTTAACCCAAGTATCAAATAAACCATAAAAATATGAAATAAAAACGCGAATTTATCGGAACTTGACCGGCTGTGGTCAAGTGCCGATACTAATGCTTACCATTCTTTCGGACAATCGCTAGGTAATAAGCTTTTGTTTAGGAAGCATTCCAGTAAATAGCACGTCAGTTGTATCTGCTGCAGTTCGCTCAGTGGAGTAATACGTTTGTATTTCTTACACGACTCTAGCAGCGACGGAATATACTTGTCGAACATTACAGTCAACATTGCTTTCTCAGACTCGTCATCTCGTGTTGTGTCTATCCAGGACGCCACGAACCTGTGATATTTTATTTTTAAAATTTGTATCTATTAGAAAAATTTGGGACAGCCGATTCATATTATTCTGAATATGGTAACTGGTTGCAAACGCAAGCAAGCAAGACGCAACGCTTTTAGCAAGAATGAAACGTACACCGCTTGACTTACCAAGTCGGTAGAGTGTTTAGCAAATTAGACTATGTTATCAATTGAGTTCTTGTTCAATATCCTACTAGAACAAAGTTTGTGTGATCTAGAATAGTCGAGGTAAAAAGCCTACTTTGGTATGAAGATCAAGGCGTACATAAAGTACATGTAAAGAGTGCCTTTTATCGCTATCTTTAAAGAACTCCAAAGTGTATGCACATTACTTACGAAAAATTAACCTGATAGTTTAAGATAACGTAAATTAGTATACTGCAATAAGCAGTGTCACTTATAATCTTAGATGTCAAAGCTAAAGGCAACCCAACAAACGTACTTTTATATAATATGTATCAAATCCTTATTATCCTGTGTAAAAAAATGAGGAACGTCGCCATGCTTAGAAATAGTGCGAGGTCTTGTTTAGATTTTACTTTAAGGCCCTACCAAGGGTTTGTTTGGTTTTGCAAGTCGTGCAATTCCTCTTTATTTATTCATTGCTCCTATGGGATTCACCTAAAACTGTCACGCCAAGGGAATAGCTATTTTGTCAATAATTTAGTAAATACCTGCTTTATTTGTGTAATAGCTACAACTCACGGATTCCATCCAAGATCTTGAGGGTTGATATACAAAATACCAGCGCGTGAGACCGTAGCCGGCGTTGCCGTGCGCAAGGTGGCTATTTCGAATAAAAGGCGCATCGATTTCGTTAGAGCAATACGCTCGTTACTCGCCAGCGTTAGCACCTATAAACATTAATCTGGTTACAGACTACACTAACAAATGTTAACTATTAACGTAAAATGTACAAGTTATTTTATTATTACATTTCTAGTGGTTTGAGATAAAGCCGAGTCATGCCGATTCCCGATAGACCTGCGTATTGGTTCAACGGGATTTATTAAATAGTAACAGACTTCTACGTATTCCTATGTAATAATACGATCAAGTAATACTTAAGAGGTACTGTGATATCTAATAATATTTATTTTATAAAAAATCTCGTACAAAATAATATCACACCAGTTCCCCTGTAGCTTAGGCAGACTAAAGCGATTTTCAATAAATAATTTGGTTCTCTAGGATTGCCAATTGGTCGGTTATTAAAATAAGTGGTCATCTCCATTGTCGGATTTATCGACTAATGACACTAATTCAAAATAATCGAGACCGACCAATCTACCTGCTTTCCAGAAGCACGAGGCTTTTAACTAGTAGGAGTCGAGGACTCTAAATCTACCTAAGGTGCATTTTTCTATTTCACCTGAACGGGCTGCTAACAATTACACTATGATCTAGTATTTTATCTATGTTTATTGTAGTAGCTTGTAGTGTTGTCATTAATTACTTAGCATAAAACAAAATTTAACTATCGTTACTAACTTTATTATCATCCATTAGTGTATTTAAGCTTTCTATCCACATAGGATCTATATCGCCATCAAGCACAATCCATTTAGGTCCATCACCAGGCATATTCGCCATGTCTCGCATGATCGTTGAAAATAATCCATCTTTCCACTCTCTGGTCGCTGGGTTAATAATGCCGAACAGTTCATCGTTAGTTACCGCTTTTGGATCTAGGTCATTGTAAAAGGGTTTCATTTTTAACATATGATAAGTTTTGTTGAGACATTGCCACACCATAGATTTTCCAGTTCCAGCAAAACCATTGATAAACACGGAATGACGTACAGCAAAAAGCTCTACCAGTTGCACCATCTAAAATTTAAGTGCACATCAACAAACGATCGAAAGATCGCAACCAAATTACGCTACCTCATTAAGGATTTACGAGTAGTATGTAATATGTGAATATGTGCATACTTTTTATGCATACCTTTAGAATAAATCCTGGTTCTGGTTGCAGTTTCATAGATACCGCTCCATCTACTAAACTTTTTTCAAAATCAAAATCTCGCTTTCTCGGTACGTCGAGTGCTGGGAATAAGTCACCAATGAGTCCCATAAATACTGGCATATCGTCAGTCACGATCTTGGGAATATTGAAATCCCTCAATGCTCTCATTAATACTTGATCTTCCGGTCTTAAACGATCACCTCGCTAGAAAAAGATGACTTTAAGTGCGTAACATTTTTATATAATATGTATCTACATTTAAAAGCTGAATTATTTACATATAGTAAGGATATAGAGGGTTTCCGACTGGTATTTGTTAACTTATTTCTAAAATAAAGAGAATATATTTTGATTTTTTATATAAGTTAGTTTTATACTCACTGAAATTATTGGTAACACTTAAAATGTGGGTTTTTTTAATAATAAATTTGTTTGTTAAGCATTAAAATATAGATATATTTTTGTCATTCGGCAATATAATACACTCCTGAAAGGGCTTAAGACAAAAATACTTAATCATTTTAACGTAGGCATACATAATCATAAATGCTAATGTCACAAATATGTTGTTTATCAATTGTAAAATTATTTGTAGTAGAATTTTCAGCATGGAAGATAAGTAAGTTTGTCGTTGTAAATAAATTTACTGTTTGAATAACCAAAATTTGTTGACCATTTAATATTTGTTGGCCCTTTTAGAAGAATAGAAGATTATTATATAGAGAAATACGGCTGTCGTTACCTACGCCAGTAATTCAATACATAAGTAGTTATATTGCAATTCATTAAAAACACTAAATATAAATAAAAACCTTCAATGATCCAGCAACTACAAGCACAGATTTAATTGCTCTTAGTCCCCAATCGTAGTGATCTTGTTTCGACAACAACTCACGACACAATGTGTACAAGGTAATGAATTTTCTAGCCAACAAACGGGCATCTTGAAAACCTTCAGCAACCAACATGATTTCACAAATCAGTTCAAAGTCCGGCACAACCATAGCACATGGCCTGTAATCAACAATTATTATAATATAGGTACTAGCGATCGCATGTGGCCGAAATTCGACCATAGCTAAACAATAAATTCTCTTTGGACAACTTTTTATTAATGTAATGTATATCTAATGCATATGCAAATGCAAAATATGCAAAAATATTAGGTTTCTACAGTCCTCTGAAATGTAAAGTTTAACTGTGCCAAATTTCATACTTCACCGTTCACGCAATTGTCGGAAAAAGGGGTACCAACGTTTTTATTTATATGTATAGATTACTAGCTGTTCCCTGCGACTTCGTTCGCGTGACCCAAAAACATTATTTCTCTTTGTCGAGTCGGGGAAAATTGTAGCCTATGTAACTCAGTGAAGATGCAGCATTCTAATGGTGAAAGAAGAAAAGAATTTTAAATCGGTCCAGTAGTTTTTGTGTGAAAATATTATAAACATACATACAAAAACACAAATGTTTCCTCTTTATAATATTTATAGATGACATAAAATTTACGTAACTGAGTTAGACCCTAACTAACATAATTTAAGTCAAATTTTAAAAAAGAGTTCCGCTTTTAGCCTCAAGTTGTGTACAACTTTTGTCTTGTGTTACGAGGGCAGTAGTTTAGCATATCAAATCTCATAACTAGGGGTAATGTTAACTTATCGTCCAAAAATATCAATGGCAATGGATAACTAATTAAGAAAACCATTCTACAGTCGTTGGAATTTTAGATTTAGGAAGTCTTAAATTCATTTAACTAAAGACAAGCCTCCAACCGCCATAAAGTGTTTACACTATATAGTGTATATTGCCGATATGTACACTTATTTTCCGTCTTCAAACTTAAGTCTTTAAGTGACAACACCCAAGATCGAAATGTTTTAATAACCAGTAGCTTCATTTAAAATTTGTGTCATTTAAGAAGTTGATTCTTATGAGGTTTTTCTATCCATAGCGGTTGGCTCATTCGTGAAAGGCAATTTGTAAAATGCGAATGAAGCCCAAATGTGTTACTGCCATCTTGACTAATAGGTGGTAGAGTTCTGTACCGACCCACAAGGTATTGGTACTATCTTATATTTAATTCCGATACTAGTTTAAAGAATACAGTAACCGGTAAATACGGTAACCGGTAAATGCATTTTAAATTACATTTCTTCCACATGGAAGGCAATGAACCATTAATATTTTTGTGTCTGTAGATTAAAAGGGTCCTTCACCTGAACAATGCTTTTAAATTCTCTGGTAGCTCAGTTCTCCCAGCGTATCCGGGATTCATGGTGATGAACATTCCAATAGTCGGGATGAGAGTAATAAATTCTCCCATAAAATCAAATTTCTTCTTTTTAGCTTTAATTGCATCAAGCACACTCTTCACTTGTACTGATACTACGGATAATACTTCTACGGAGATCCGGTTGAATTCGTCAAAACATCCCCATGCGCCAGTTTGTGCTAAGCCTGTATAATTTTGTATTTAAACAATTAAATAAAATACAACACTAGTCTCTTTTTAACATCATGGGATGGTAGGATATGTTAACGCCTTTAAATTCAAATTCTCGTATAGAGACGGCAAATTGATCCTAATGAAACACCTCTAAACACTCACTTAGACAGGTTTAATATTATGAGCTGAGCACAAAAATGAGCTGTAAGTAAATTAAAATCATAATAGCTAAATTAAAATCAGGAAGCTCCTGAGAAAAGTTCAATGTCACAGTTTATCTTTGAGAATCGGATACATATTTATATATTTGCTATCTAAAAAAATTGTGATCATCGCCAACTAAATGCGAGGATCAAAAACAATCTTGCTATGCATAGGTATATTTGATATGGGGTAACACTAATATAAAATTATCTTCACGCCCGTATCCGTATCGTATGTGTGGTAAAGATATTTAAAAAATGCAGATTATTGAGAACACAAAAGTGCACTGCTTTTTGCAGAAATGCGCATTTTATAGCATTCCAAAAATTTAAAATACACACATATTTTGTGTGTAAAAGCAACAAGGTTGTGTACCAACAATTATGCAGATATGCTTTTATGAGATCAAACTCATTTACTTGTTTTTAAAAAAAAATCGGCTATCATCGTATTATCTTTAGTGGACATATAACAAAAAAAATTGACCGTGTCCTTAAATTTATCTTATGATTTTGCTATTCATTATGCTCAAAAATAAGGGAAAAGACCCACATTAATTTAAAAGATTGCACATATGCTGCAGGCTTTTAAATTTGAAAACAACCTTGCTGCTCCCATGCAGCAAGAGAAGTACAAATTTATTGAAATTTCATACACTCAAACTGTATTGTAATGCTAAAATTCGTGTAAACGGATTAGTTCAAAAAAGCTTTAACATAAAACCTCAGCAAAAACCAAAAAATTTTAACATTTTAAAATATAGTGATACCGCATCTAACCTTTGTAAATATTTCCACAGGACTTGTAGTCCATTTGTTCGGAACAATTGAACACGTACACCATGATCCCAAGAGCACGGCCCAAGTCTTTGGTAGTTTCCGTCTTACCCGTACCAGCAGGACCAGCTGGCGCGCCACCCATTATAAGATGTAGACTCTGAGTGCAAGGATAATTATTATTAGTATTTGGTTAGTAAAAATGTTCTTAGTATTGATGAGAACCTCTTTTATAGAATAAATCGTTTGTATAAAACCAAATATTTCACTACCATCGTAACTACTAGGTAGTAAATAGATTTGTGCAACGTCTCACTTGGATTTGGAACTACTGCTATAACGACACTGTTTGTCACTATTGTATTCCGATATAGAGAGTTGGTAGCTGGTAAACTTATGGATGTGGCATTACATTTCTGCCAAACGGGTGGCAAAGTATCATTAAAGGTATAAGAGATTTACCGATAAATAACTTTAAAAATGTATTAAAACTATAAAATATTACTGTGTAAAGAAGGTTATTATAAAATTTCAGATTATTTGGAGGACAAAACAGCCTGGCAATGAGTGCTCCTCATACCAATCTCTGATAACTATTGTAATTGATTAAAAATTGTAATTAAAAAAAAGGACAAGCCCGCTAAGCTTTTTCCGCTGGATCAGTGTGAGGCCGCGTTCCGATCCGGTAGTAGTTATTTAATTTTCGACCCATCAAAAGCGCCTGTAAAGGTGAATTGAAAAAAATTGCTACTTTGATTCGGCATCTGTTTTTCAATTTCTCCAAATTCTGAAATTACTGAGTCGAATCTGTTCATATTTTTAGGAAACCTAAATTTAGTGGAAATCAGTCGAATGCGTTTCGCTGGGTCAAGCCAATCAAACGTTATGACTTATGAGATTTACATACACGCATACACACTCCCACACCCATACATACAGACATACTGATATAATTGTAAACATTTTCGAAATATCTTCCTAGGAACTCACAACGTCGAAATCTGATGAGAACTCGATTTCCAAGGTGAAACCAACAACTTCCTGATTTTTAAACATTAAGAATTTTCTTAGCGGAGAATTAAAAATTAATTGGGCTAGAAAGTTTACACCCCCTTCGAATTATATAGGAAATAAAACAGAGATTACCTGTGTCAATGTTATATAGCACCGATCCGTCAACGGTGTAATTACAAGTCTGGGAGTATTGCCTAAATACTCATAGTCATATAGAAATTGTGCGTCGCATATATTTGCAAAACAGTTATTTAGCTTGTAGTCCCAGCGATGCCTATACGAATATAGTAAACATTAAAACATCGAACATACACAATACACTATAATTACATAAACACTAACAATTAATAATAAACATTAATTTATACAATAACCTGGACCAAGAACCCCTTGTTGGTCCGGGCTCACTTTGAAGAATGACCATCCACCATTCTGCCAGGCAGATCGTAAAAGATGCATGATTCGTATACATGTTACTACCATCGTGGCTACTAGGTGGTAGAGTGCCGCAACGTCCCGCCAGTGGTACCATCGCATTACCTATTATTGGCGCAATAGTGTCGGTGCTATTCGCTGTCGTGTTCCGGTTTGGAGGGTACTGTAACATTTAAATTTACGAAGGTTGCATTAAGATCCGGCCATATCGATAGCAACGCAAAATTAACATCTTTGGTATCTATCGTCGATAGTTGACTTTTCCATCGTATATTTTTATTGCACCGTAAAAAATTAAAAAAAAACTAAGTTTGGTCGGTTAAAAGATCGATAGCATATTCGAAAATCTAATTATTAGAATCCTTGTATGTCTGTTTATTTGTACGTCAATTTGGCTTAGTGATAGCTAAGATTCTGGATCAACATATAGGGTAGTTTTACCCTGGTTTCAGTTTCTGTACGAAAAATAAAAATAAATTCAGTTTAAAATACTAATTACCCTCGAGTAATATACCTACATCTACCCGAGCGGGGCCGCGGGCAAAAACAAGTATTTTATATAGCCATAGGTGACGATGTAGTCAGATGCGTTTGAAATCAGATATTCAGGTACTTTTAATGATATAGTAAATGCTAGTTTTAAAAATGTAATTTGTAAATTATATATTTATTAATCAACGCAAATTTTTTGAGCTCAAAGCTAGTTTTATTAGTAGTATGAACTGAGTTAGGCGCATCCTAAAATTGGGCCTTAATCGCGATTTAAATATAAATACATTATTATTCTAATGACGATTCTATCCTTATTAATAGTAATTTTAGTATTCGATACCTCAGTTGACTTTGCCATTGGAAAGCATTAGAGTTGTCGACTTTAGCAACTATAAGCTTCGCCACTACGTCTCTTGAATGTACGTCTATGGTACATATAGTCATAATCTTCTGTCGGTCGCCCACTGTTAGATCACCAAGTAATAAAACAATCAATGCATTTAATTGTGCTATCTGCTTTTTCTGATAATCCTTTAGGGCGTTTTCATAACCTAGTTGAATATAATAAAATCTATTAAACAGTTGTTTTCATTCATATGTTGAAGTTCCACTAATATAATAAATGCGAAAGTTTGCATAATATGTTTTGTACTTTACGCTGAGATAATGGGGGTGGTACAAGCAAATGTCGCAAACGTAGCTAGTTCCTTGTTTTTAATGCATAGAGTAGGTGAACCAAACAAAACATTGTCCCGTCGATAGACAGAAAGAAATGCAATTTGGTATACGTTTCTCTATATTTCATATGTAAACAAGTTTACCATTTGTATATTCTTTTTTTTTTATTAATAGAACATTATCAATTTCACACGCGCTTATGGCACGCCTACATTATTTATATAATAAAATACGAGTATTATCTCTATGTTGAAATGTCAGTTGTCACTAATTGTAATTTCAATTTGAGTTTGAAGCGAACTCCATACAAAATGGTTCGGAAATTACGATCGCTCGGGGCTGCTTGGGTCACTAATAGCTAAGATTTTTACTTGAAGATATAGAATATATAGATATAGGAAAATAGAATATATAGATATAAGAAGATATAGATATAGGAAGGGAGGAAGGGATTTGTTGCGATGATATGTATGTATAAATAAATTACATTACGCCCAGATCCCAGGAGTTCTTCGCTGAGATGCGGGAGAGATCATCATATTAGTGCACCCAGTACCCACGCTAAGTCAACAGTCCCAAGCTGTGATTGGAAATCGCAAACAACAGTCATTGCTAGTCTCAAGAAGATAACGCTTTGAAGAAGAATTCACCAGAATGTAGTGCACAAGCTAGGATTCAAGCCTAGGCCCTCATGCGTCTATATCAAAGCCGACGTGTGACGGCTTTTTTAGTTAGTAAGCACGTAAGGGTCAAGCTCTTTGAATACATATTATGCTATGTACTCACCTTCTTCTAGTTTCTCAAAAGCTTGATTCGTCTCAGTGGTCCACCAAATCTGTGTACCTACTAAGGCAGGTTGGGCGGGCCAATCGAATACCCACTCGTCACGAGGCTTGTCTTCGTAAGACTTCACACAATGCTCGAATATGTCCCGTAGAGTGTAACGCATGCAATCTGTTACGCGATTTAGCCATATCTCCACCTAAAAGTTTTTTTAATGTATTATGGGATAGTGGACAAGCAAAGCTCTCCTGGTGAAAAGAGATAACTATCACGCCACACGTTTTGGACGTCTTGGGAAATTATTTCAGACCTATGCGTCAAGAATAATAAGTTTCAAAACGTGGAGATCTGCTGAAAATTCGATTTCCGAAAATTGGGGTGAAATCGGTAACTTCCTTTAGTGGTTAAAAAATATTACAATTCAATGTGAGTTATATTTTTGTAGTATATATATATATATATATATATATATATATATATATATGTGTGTGTGTGTGTGTGTATGAATGTATGTATATACGTAACTCCTACGTAGGCATCTCTTCTACAACAGTTTTAAAACATAAAAATATTTAAATTATAAGATATAGATTTTAATTAATTGCATACAATAAAACAATTAATTTTTACGGAATCCGAAATAATAAATAAATCTTTTATATATGTGTAAACAGAAAAATAATTAAAAATTAAAATCATATTCGTAGTGATGCTGTTGCGTAGCATAGTAGCGTAGTAATGCAATAAACTCACGTATAAGGAAAAATTACATCGATATTTATCTTATTACTTACCTTTCCAGAACAGTCGCAGCATGGTGCTTTAAACGGTACATGCTCTTCATTTTCTTTTGATATCATCTCAAATGCGTTCTTGCTACCGGGCTTAGGAAATACTAGTTTAGCCAAATTATCATATAGCTTAGATAAGTGACGACAAACCGCAGGAGGATTGTTTCCATTTGATAGAATATCTAAAAATGTCAACGTGTGTATGAAAAATCGTCTAGACGACAATTTTTACTAGTAGTTCGGTACGAACGAAGACCTCGCGATTTACCTATTAGGTATATATTACATAGTACATACTATCTTTACGCCAGATCCCTTACGGCGTAGGCTGAGAGAACGAAAAGAAAAAATATGCTAAGCGGTTGACCCTGCAGGCCATCCCTGGAAGTTCCCGCTAAATTAAAGTATTTTAAGCTTAAGGAAGCAAAAACTATACCTAAGAACTCTTTGAGCTCAAAAATCTAA
>DWBA01000598.1:0-12750 GCA_018236825.1 Apodemia zela | reverse complement strand
TTATTTAAAAGCGAGAGGTCAATTTTCAATGAACGCAATTCATATTATGGATACATATACACAGTAATATAAATCTAAAATAAAAATAAAAAACAAATGTTACGAACCGTCCTAATTCAACAAGCGAATCCTGCTCAAATTCATCAAATGTGAAACGCAAACACCACTCGTCGTTGTAAACGTTAAGCAAACGCGCAATTTACCGTAAACCTGTCCAGCTCTCCTGTAATAAAAGCCAGCCACCTGCTCCTGTGGAGCAAAAGGAATCACTTGAAAAATGACCAGCTGCTTTATAATACATGGTGTATTTTTTCCGTGCCCACGTTGTCATAGGGATGGGGCAATTTAATCCATCAAGCGCTGTGGCTCGCTAGCGTCCAAATCGATAAATTCTATAAAATTGCAAACAATTTTGGTTTTGTTGTAAGCCACGAATAATATGACTAATAAATACTTAATTTAAACAAAAACTTTGTTACGTTCATAATATATTGTTTTGTTTATCATCTGTATTAAGAAGATAATTAAATAATTAGTACGTCTGTATGTCTTGTTGGTGTAGTAATTAGCATGGTTAGATTATTTTCCTGGGTTTGATTTCTGGGCCAGCAGACTATTATTGTATTTTTACATCGAGATTTTAAGAAGAAGCCTAGAGTTTAATGATAGCGTGCTACATCTCAGTGCCTCAGAAAAGCACTGAAAATCAGTTAGTCGCAATGTCGCAAATAATTAGTGACATAGTGATTAGTGATAAATGTTAGTTAGCTTTTAAATTAATGAATCAAACTTAATTGATGATTGGATTACTCTGAATAGCCTGCAAGAGATCCAGCGTATTAATTTGTATTTCTTTATTTGCACGTCCTTGTAGCCTGTAATTGTTTATGAAATATGTCAAGTTTGTGTCTTAAAACACAGACGTTATAGATTACATTTAAACTGATTGGGAGAAACAGACTTCTCATATTCGGGATCTTGGAGTCTGTTCGGTTGTGGACCAAGTTGACTCAGGTTTAGCTCAGTTTGCTAAAAGATGTTCTTGGGATTTTTAGAGTAAGAAAATTTTTACTAGCCTACGTTAAAAAAGTAAGGTATTGACTCCTTCGTATCTCGGAGACTGTTATCGTAAGTATCAACTGCAGTTGTAACGATGTGGCAGCAGGGCTTACCACCCATCTTGCTTTCTGGCCAACTGGTTCATCGTATCGACTTAGAGTATGTAACGGCACGGTAGCCTGATTCGCAAGGGACCAAACGTAATGAAATTTATATATTTCAGTATGTTTTCGTTACTTCATTGATATAGAGGTCCAAAAAAAGACTCATAGTTCCTGCGTTCAAATACTAGGTCGGGAATATTGAAATGAAATATTTTTCAGTTTTTCTAAATAACATGCTCAGCGTATCAATCCCACATATATGCTGTAATATAAGTTAAGTACAATTTTGGAAATGAAGTTGTACTAATTAATTATCTGTTTAAATGTTGTAATCGAAATAGGTATCAATTTCAATTTTGGCAGTGAAAAAATTAAAAATATTTATTTGCAAGAATATGGGTGTTATAAGCTATTAAAAATTAATTTAAAGTTACCAACATAATCTACCATGATATGGTGTGCAGATATTTTAAAGCCTTTTATTAAATTATTTTTATTTTCAAAATCAAATAATATTTTTCGCCGCCATTCACTGAGAAGATCCGGCGAAAGAAATTCAGCGGGCTTGTTTTTTTTATTTAATATAAATTTACAAATATTATTTTACATCATAAAGTTGTTTTTACAATTTACAAATTAATCAATTTTTATTACATTTTATTTTTAAGGCGATTTAACAAACATCTTCCTAGATAAATATGGTTTAGAAATATTTAAGAATGTTACAATTTTATAAATCTACATACTACAATATTTTGATAACTTAAAAATACATATTAAATTTTGGAATTACCATGGAAAAGAAAATATTTTTATAATTACACAATAAAATAATTATAAGATTAATATTTAATTTTATCGGCAAAAAATTCATTCACATTATAGTAAGATTTGTCTAGTAGCAAATCAAATAGCTGTTTTCGAAATTTATTAAGAGGTAAAGATTTAAGACTATCAGGAATATGATTGAATACATTAATTGCCAAACAAAAGAAATTTTTGTAAATATTGAGTTTTTGGCTAGGCACATGCAGTTTCTCACTGTTTCTAAAATATGAGTTCCCTAATACTTCAGAATTTGTTTTAAACAAATGTTGATGCTTTTTTACAAATACATACATAAAAACTAAGCACAAAAGTTTTTCTTTCGGTGCAATGTGTATATTTGTACTTTGTTAATACACTGTACACTTGTACTTTTTTCAAATTTTAAAGCGTATTAATATAAACTTAAATTTTGTAAACTCTGAAATAATACCAGTGGATCCGGCAAAAACATTTTATCCTATCCTAACTCAACCAAACTGCCACCTATCAGGTCCAACTACGAATGTAAAATATCTGAAATAAACATCCAATTCGGTCAGACCATTACAAAATGATACTCCTACAAAGGAGTTTATTCATACGTATACACAAACAAGATAAAAATGAAATACCTATTATGTATGTCATACTGATTATAATATTACATAACATGCAATGGTCACTCAAGACATTACACTTCTGAACGTGGTGCTAGATAATAAAGATTGACATGTTAGCCTCCGGGAACCCGGTAAAATGTCAATCCTTCTCTTGATCTTAGATCTTCCGCTAGACTCCAAAGGGAATATCGTCTCTGGTCAGCATGTATGCAATTTACTATAGTGACTTTGACAGTGCGGTAATATTTTGCTTAGTGAAAATCTCTTTCGCCTCAGGAAATAAGGCGAGATAATTTTAAATTAAATTTTGTTTTGGAATAAATGACTCGGATGTTTATTTTGAGAAAGGTTAGGTGTCGATTGATAAATTGGTTACTTTTCTTGAACCTGGAGTTGCATTACAAATACTGACGCCATCGCGGCAGGATAAGGTTCAACACTCGTAACAAACGGAAGACTTTGCGCTATCCACGTTTAAATAAAGATATTTCTAAAAATTGCAAAAGATTTTAGATAATTAATACCATAAGTTTGCACGACAATTTTATT
Organism: Apodemia zela; assembly: GCA_018236825.1. Taxonomy (NCBI): domain Eukaryota; kingdom Metazoa; phylum Arthropoda; class Insecta; order Lepidoptera; family Riodinidae; genus Apodemia; species Apodemia zela. Next base: position 9,611 of record DWBA01000598.1, on the reverse strand, counting down.
ATTTCTAGCTGCCGCGACCGCCTTAGCTTAGTAAATACGGGTAGTTTACCTAATGATAATAACAAGATAAAATCGTTCATTTGTAGTATGACCATGTAGTAATATACAAAATTTAGTTTTCAGTTGATTTTGTCGATCGATTCGATCGATGGATCGATCGATTGAAGATCCCTCCCACTGTCTGCTGTCGTACTTACTCATTCACTTTTCATATGATATGATTCTAAAAAAAACGTATGATTATTTTCTTTAACAAAAACGTTTTCCTGAAAACAATGAACACAAAAAAAAATGTTAAATTTGGTGCATTTATTCCAAAGTTATGCCCGTACAAGCATTTCCGGGATTCATTTGTTTACATAGATATGGTTTATTTTTTTAAGAATTAGGATACTGAATAGGTTGGTAACAAACCCAGGTGAAATGTGGCAAAACTACCATCTAAGCCATAATGGAAGTGTCATCTTTAGCATTAGCTCGCCTTTTATGAGATACTTATCAAGAAGGCAAATTGAACATGTAAGTAAATAGAGTTCCAAAAGGACGTCTAATTAACACGAAGATTTTTCATAATACTTATTGACATAATATTGAGGGGGCTATCGAAATTTTCCAACTATCCGAAAATAATATTTAAAAAAAAAAAAAAAATATTGAACTGTACGTAAATTTGTTACCCAAATTACACAGCGAACCGTAATAACAACATATCTTCGCACCAAATCCCTTACGTAATTGTAGAATCCAAATTGTGGAACCCTGGTCTAATTCAGGATAGTTTAACTCGGCTTGCTGCGATTTTTGAAGTATCGGGTCTTAATGTCGGTTATAAATATTATATTTATTTGATCAGTTGCAAATAATATTTTACTCATCTACTCATTTATCATCATATTAATCCAGACCTCCGGTCTATGTATTAACGTACTATAAAATTACTTAATACATACACGAGATGACTATTCCTAAGCACAATCTTACAATAGAAGCACAATAACAATATTTATTACAGTAGTAGGCTCAAAAATCAGGGAACGCGTCAGTTAGAGCGCAGGTGTCCAGCGCGTGGCGGCGCGTGGCGCGCACGCGCACCCTCGAATAAGCTCGAGAGTGATTAGACGCACTTGCCACAATCGTTTGTTGCTCACTTGCATGAGAAAGAACATCGGCAGACTCTCATACATAATTTTAATTGACTTAAAAGTTTAGCGTCTTAAAATGAAAAATATATCATTAAATGCAACATATATTTCAGAGCAATAATAAAAATAATTTTCTTGGGAGATGCCCAGAATCCAGAGAATTTTGATTTTTAATGTCTTTGAGGTTATGTCTTTCGTAAAGATTCGTAACGAAACAACTAATGTGTTCATTTGTTAAGATTTCTTAATATTTAAGAGAAATATCGCAAATGAAACATATTTTTATATAATTGTATTTATACTAGATGTTAGGCCAATATCTGAGACTTTTGTAAAAAAAGTATTACAATACAAAAGGAGGTACAACTCCGGTGTGGCATTTTAATTCCTTTTTTTATGAATACAACTGTACCTACTAAATGGGTGTCGTATGTACCTATCTAAATAATATAATCGACTTGTTGGCAGTGAGTAGCTAGTGATGCCATGCTTCCCACTTCATGGGCCAAAGGATTGATTCCTATATATAGCCAACATTTTTTTCTAGTAATCCCATTAAAATGTACTATATCTACAACTGGTGTTTTTCATTTAATAGTAAAGTGGTTCTCCTGGTTGTAAGAGAAGTAGCCATTTAAACTTCAAAGATGTCAAAAATGCACTGCTAGTGGCAGGCTTCAGGACTTTCTTAACCATCCAAAACTGAAGACATATTGGTCTCTTGGTGCTAAAAGTAAATAAAACGGTGGATACCTACCTAAGAACCAATTTGCAAGAAAAATATATATAAGGCCTGTGCTCTTATTACGAGCTGCTTAGAAGGGTTGCATATGGCTTTTTCTTCATAAGCAGCTCTGACCCACCACGTCCGAAAATCGGTGCATTTAAAAAAAGTGTATACACATTTTTCTCAATTATTGGTTACCCAAAACGCGGGCTTCTACTGTGTACTTTGGGTACAACCTTTCGTGGAACTGCCCCACAAAGTAACTACATAAATATATAAGGATAAATAAAAAAAAGATAATTTTATAAATATTTACTCTTCAAATATATAAGGATAAATAAAAAAAAGATAATTTTATAAATATTTACTCTTCATCTTCCCTAATTACAATTTCATCAAGAAACTCTGCTGGTGCTGAAACTCACTTTTATGTCTGGCCCATCCCAAATACCAGACATGGTATGAGCACAACATCCCACAGTACGTTTTCCTACTAAGCAACTACAACAGTATTCAACTATCCCTGTTCGGCCAGGTATATTATTTTCTATTAAAATATATACGTAATACTGTCTTTGGGATATGTGTCTGGATTTTATCCTTCCCCATATCAGCGTAGTCTCACTACAGCCTCTAAGGTCATATTCACTAGTATCTATGTGTTCACTACTAACCTCGATTCTATAACCGCTATGGAAAAGTACATGCTCACCATAATAAGACAAGTTTGTCTTATTTGGTACGTTCCCAAGGCGAATAAAATAAGATCCCGATATTCAAAAGTTGGGAAATATAAAAGATTGTTTCTATCTGCAGTGTTGCTCTGAAAGTGGGACGTTCTTCTATTCATATTCCTGGCTACAGTCATGGCTGCCAGATTATTTTCTAAATTAAAATGTTCCCTAATTACATCTAATATTTCACTAGGATATATTATATTATCTTGAAAGCGAACAACAAATCTGTTTAATAATGCTGCTGCTATTTGAATTTTTTTTATCATAGTTGGTAGAGACTGATGACAGTATTGTTGTCTGAATATTTTGAAATGACCATTTACAGCTTCTACCACCCACCTACAAATAGTAGTCCTCAAAAAACAAATCAAACATAATAGTTGCATCCGATGTAGTTGCTTTATATGGGTCAAAACAATCAATAATATAACTATTGCAGGCAACCATCAAAAAAGGTTTTAACGAGTTTCTATATTTATGCAAAGAATAGCTTTGTTTCTGGAACATGTAATTTGAACTTTTATTAATATAGACATATGTGCCATCACACATTACAATCAAATTCTCTTGTACATCCTGTACAGGAGCAACTACAGTTTGAGACCTGGCATCTTCCATTGTATTATTACAGTGAACTTCCCGCTTTGTGCGTAGCCAACATGCATGACAAACACAATCAGATATTGTTACCTAAAAGAAAATGTTAAAATTATTGTATGTACTAAAAATAAATAAATTATCAATCCAGTTCCCTTGCTGGATGATCAGTGTGAACTAAATGTCAATACACTTTCCAGTTTCACCATGACTGACCACTTTAACACTTGGCGAAATGGATGGCATCACAAATGCTACATTTTTGTGACCTGACAACAAATATTGCTTGCAATAAAATGGACAGCCTTACATCCTGGACACGAGGTTGTTAATAAACATTGATGTTTGAGCTGTTGTTGTGATGTCAATTTTTAAGGATAACTCGGAAAGAAATCTTAGTCATACTTTTACCTTACCCGCATGGTTTATACCCAGAACCTCATGATCTGAGCTACATAACACCACTAGACTTAAGAGGTAGTCCAAGCAGTTATCTCAATCTGATTCAAACAATTAATTTATACCAAATACTTCTACTCGTCCATCATATTGTGTAAAATGGGGGGAAAAAATGTATATGATTTTACAACTATAACCTAATATAATAAAAAGTATCTTAACAAAAACCTTTACAACTTGGTCTGAGCCCGTGGCTCCCTTCAAAGGATAAACCATCTGCCATACATTTTATAAAAAGCAAGTAATTGGTGTTAAGGGTCTCACGCGAGCTTTACATATTCTTGCCTTAATAGTGTCAGTGCATGTCTATGTTGTGTCTTGGTTTGCATGGTACAATAGCCATTAAAATTATGCATATGGCATTAACAGCCCACTACACTGATAGCAATGCACCATAAACTTATTTGTTGTCTGTAGGTGTTGGTTGTCTCTTTCCATCTGGAGATCCATTATCTTGTTTGCTATCTTATGAAGTAAAAAAATTACAGCATTTATGACTTTACTTTTATACTTGTCTGACTGGTTAATCCACAACCACCCCCTTGGTCATTTGTTTGGTAGCCCTGACTATGCAATCAATGTGTCATATTTAATACCAGCTGAGCCCGCTACTTTATCTGCATGGAATTTAATATTATTTATTTATTTAACACTTTATTGTACACAGAAAATAATACAAAAAAAATAACATAAACATAACATGAGTACAATGGGCAAGCTTATCTCTACTTAAAGAGATTTCTTCCAGGCAACCCGTTAAAGGAGAATAAAATAATGAAAAAGAAATGAGTAGGCCTAGTGTACAAAAATAAGACAAATATTAAAAATTATGTAAACCTAACTATATTTTATATATAAATGATAATGTATTTAAAAATATAGGAGAAAAAAATATATATATACATACAATAAAAGGAAAACTTGCACTTCAGCTAGGAAGTGTTCTTTAACACATTTTTTAAAGGACTCTAAAGTCTGGCAAAGGCGAATCTCACTGGGCAGAGTTCCAGACTTACACCATGTACCGTAAATGAGTGCAAATAAGCAGCTGAGTTACTAGAGGGAAAGCGCAACAATTAATAAATAAACATTCTAAAATGAATGTAGCCTAAGTTACTGCTTATTACACAGCTTACCGCACCGTTGGTAGAGTGGTTAGCAAACCTAACTACGAATCGATGGGGCGCAGTGTTAATTCCTGGCAGGGAGAAACATTTGTGTGATGAGCATAGATGTTTGTATTTCTGGATTTGGGTGTTTATTAAATATATAAAAAGTATTTATCTATGTAATTCTATGTATTAGTATTGTTGACTAACACCCATATCATAAGAAAATAATTTGCTTACTTTGGAGTAAGATCAATTCGTGTAATTTGTCCAATCATATATTATTATGTGTCAGTGAAAATCCCATCAGAATCAGTTGAGCCATTTCAAAGATTAGCCAGAACAGACAGACAACAATTTGTAAAATAATGATATTTTGGTATATATACATCCATAATTATGCATATTAAATAAAAAGCATTTATTTTAATATTACAGACGCTCCAATTTTATTTATTTGTAAAGCTTTTATAAACTCCTGTACTTTAACCATACATTCTTATTTAGTACAGAATAAAAGAATAGACAGCAAGATAAGACCATTTCAATGTTTTACCAAGTTTGTCTTAGATACAGTGTGATTAAATGGGGTTTTCATCTTAGATATATATTATATACATACCGGTCATGGTGCAACTTTGCTCTTAATAATGTCAATCATGGACAGATGAAGTTCAGAGGGATTATCTCTCAATACTTTGTCACTCTGCCTTTGCATAATGGAACAACCACATAAAAGGCATACATGATTGTGGCCTCTGTGACTGGTACCAGCTTGTTGGTCACCATTAGTGTCTTGCAGATTATTATTGACTGCAGTAATAGCTAAGTCTCGACATGCCTCACAAAGCACATCATCTTCAGTTATCTAAAATAAAAACAGTAAAAATAGATTATTAACGCATAATTACCATATTTGCTTTAAAATTATTTTGAACACATTTTGTTGTGTGTGTGTGTGAACAAGTTTATATACTTCTCTGATAATATAACTAACACAAATAGGCTATCATTGTTACTGGACAAAAATCAATTGAGATTTTAATATATTTTATAATATTTCAAATAAACATGTTTTTATAGGTATGTATGTGTACAATTAAATTAATATAAAATTATTTACTTACGATTAATGGGTAAACCCAGCTAGTGTATATAACAAAAATCCAAGTAATAAGGCAAAATCGAAGTTCAAGAGGTATAGCACAATCACGTAGAGTAATATCAAAGTCCGTTGGCAAATGCAGGGTCACACAGAGATGAGGAGATGAGAGAATAGTCAGGTCCGTTGAACAATCCGGTTCGTTTAAAAAACTAAGAGCAGCAGAATATAAACTATAAACACACAACAGATATGAACTATACGATGCGTAGATACAAAAAATTAAAATAATTACAATACTTTCTGGAATCTGGTAAAATAAAACGTTCGAACATATTTGTATTTTGTAGGATATGAATCAGTGTTGCCAAGCTATGAGCTAGATTAACTTACTAATAATTAATGAGAATTGGTACAAAATTCATAAGATACAATAAAATGAGGATAATGTAAAATTAAGTGCTACAATATTATATTATTCGCCTGGAAATAACTGTTTATGGAATTAATACAGCTATACGAACTGGACAAAAAACACAAGTTTTATTACCCTATCGCTACGCTTCTTATCTAAGCTATTATAATATTTTTCAATGGATCCTTTTATGATTTTCAAAGGTTATTTAATGTTTCCAACCTAACCTCATTCAGGAATCTCAATCAGTATACACAACTCTATAGAATAAGTCGCGAATAAAACATATATAGGCCAAAAAAAGAATTTCATTAGATATTCCAGAAATAATTTCAAGCTGGTTATAGTTTCAACAGTATATCTTTTCAATATTAGATTTTATTCTAGATAGTTATTATGGACAATCTTAACTAATTAATGCACATTTTTTTATCTTAAAAGCTATTAACTAATATGGGTGCAATAATATTATACTAATCAAAGCTGAAAGTATCAAATGGCAAGTGGCAACATTTAGCCCACCGTATAGTGCATACAACAGTATTTAATTTGATTGAAGTCAGTTTATTACTCTTTAATTAAATATTTTATCCTGGGATACATAACCATAGTTTTTAATTTTAAAATGTCGATAAAAAAAATATATCAAATCTGTATAAAGGATATGTCAAGACGGTACAGAAAAACACAGTTTCAATTCTGCCGATGTTCTTTGATAGCAATGAAGATGAATATTATATTGTAGCTAATCTGGCTATGACAGTATTTAACTTTATAACTCTTTAAATTGGGCTGACATACATGTAAGAGTAAAAACCCTTCAAATAAAACGATTAAAAAAACTCTTTAAATTGGTGGTTTGGTAGCTTACCTATTATAATCTACTGTAGTGATATTATAAAATAACTGCCAACCTATAACTTAACCAAATTATAAACTCCCTAGAGCTATTATAAACTAACGGTTCTTAAAATTTTACGGTGATATATATACTCGTATAAAAAACTAAGTTCGGACGTTCAGAATAAATTTTGCTTATTCTGACCTTCTTAGTAAGAATTCTGAGCTTAGCAGTTGTCCTGAACACGACCATTCTCTTGACTTATTATTATAATCTGCGATGATGTTTGATTGACAGACGCGTCAGCGGCCATTTTCTTTGTATCGCCATTTCATTTAGGCAGTGAGATGGAGAATTGGAGATTTCAAAGAGAGATAGAAATAATGTAATCATTTTCTCTGTTTTCTTATAAACTAACTGGATATACAAAAAACTAAAATTGCACTTACGGTAAGTATAAATCCTTACGATTTAATGGTTATTACAATAATCCTCTACCACTTCTTTCGTAGAAGAACTCTAGAAATACAATGGCGTCTACAGTTAGCTTGAGGCGCGTTTGCAGATAGTTCGTCATCCTTTTCTTACATTATATTGACACTATTTACGGAGACACTGTTTTCATCGAACGAATGATCTTTTTACGAATAGACTGATAAGAAATATTTCCCGTTACCTTCACACCGCATGTTTTGGAGAGTCTCTCTTTCATGTACACAAATAACCGCGCATTCAAATTATCTGTCGCGTACCTACATACAATTTATATTCAAATAATTAAAGATTATGTTTTCCAGGTAATCATTTGCTTCTATAAAAAGCATAGGGTAGCTCAGAATGTTCACCACTAATACAGTGCAGGCCGGCACTGTGCCGACTTTACAATATCAAGAGCACCCTGCTCCCAAGTCCCAGGGTAAAAACATTGAAAATGTTCAACAACAAAAAACACAACAGGCTCAACAAACACAACAGGTAACTTTGACATCAGTTATCTATACATATAAATAAAATTGTGTGTATAATTGTGTTGTGTGATGTGTGTGTGTGTATAATTAGGACTGTTTTATTTAATTTAAAATATCAACCTTTGTTTACTAAGAAACACTGTATTATTATAACTGGCTTGTAAGTATAAAAGGCAGATGACTGGAGGTGGACAAACACATAAATATATCATACTAACTGGAGTCTGCAACTTTGTCTGTGTTAAATCCGTTATTCAGGGTTTTTTTTTTGCTTTTTGTGGCAAAACCCTAAATATTTTAGAAATAAAATTTAGCCTATATCCTGCTTTATAAACTCCTCTATCTTTCTGTGAAAGTTTTATCAAAATAAGTCTAACCATTCTAGAGATTATTCCTTACAATCAGAAAGACAGAAATTTTTAAAATTTATTTGTTTAGGTATTAGTATTGTAAATAACACGCTATTAACATTATATATGTTTAAGTGATGATACCCTTTTGCATCAGGAGAGTTATCTGCTTTGTTTGTTATGAGATTATATAAGAAAGAAAGGAATTCTAAAAGTTAAACCGACTTAAAATATGTCAACTATATACCCATCTCACAAACTACTGAACCAATTTTAATGAAACTGATTGTTCCCTAAGTTTGAATACAAGTATATTCAAACTTAGGGAACAATCACAGTTTAAATCATAAAGATTTAACTTGATGTGTCTTTTAATTTTGGAGAAATTCATTGACAAACATATAAACTTACACACACGAAATTTAGTACATATGCTTGGACATTTAAATAGATCATCATACTTAAATATTATCCAATTCCAACAATATTACATACATACATATAAAACTGATAACCTCAGTTTTTTCATTGGTTAAAAAACTACAAAAATGGTATTTTTTTCATGAGGTAATTTTTTACAAATTAAATGTGTAATTGTATATTATAAAGAAGTTTTATTTTATTTTCAGGAGTTTCCTACATTTTGTTATACTACAAATGTAAACATGATTGGTAAATTAGGCACTGGAACTACTAGTGGTACGGGCAGTGTGGCAGGGGGTGTCAATATTGCACAACTTACAACCAGCGATGACAAGACATGCTACATAGCACAGCCCTTTTCCTACAACTATGCACTAGTAAATCAAATGCAAATAGCCCCCAATGGCATACAGAACACTATATCTAATATTAGCTTTAAATGTGATGTTTGTGGTTTGATGTTCGGTCATCTGACTTTGTTGAATGCTCACAAGAGGATACATGCACAAGATTCAGGTACTTAATGTATTTTATAAATTCTATACTTTCCATCGTCTGCACTTGGTGAAATTCCATTACAGTTAGACACAATTATTACACACACTTGTACTTTAATTTCACTGCACAATATATATATTTTTTAGTATATTAATCAACTGGTTTCATTTTACACGCTTTTTATTAGCTTCACATGTATGTTTGTATGTTTGTATATTTGTATGTTTGTTTGTAACCGACTTC